>VWZG01010126.1:106617-122648 GCA_013396735.1 Grallaria varia | reverse complement strand
TGAAGAAATGGAAGAAGTGTTGTTACTCAGGATATAGTTATCTGAGAAACTACTAAGAGTTTTCTGAAATTATTTTTCCCTACAGAAATGTGCTAAGGAGAACCTAGTTTTGTTTCTTTTGTTCAATTTTTTCTATATTGAATTGTGATTGTGAGAGGACTGCTATAACAAATAGTTCAAGTTGGATGGGAGCCCTTAGATATTCAGTACCATTTTATCTCGTTCTCCTTTGGAATGACTGCATACGTAATGAAACAGATTATTTAATGGAAATTCTTCTCATTTGCCCATGCATCAAGAAAATGTTAAACACAGATATTACAAAGAATCGGATTTACTGACAAAAAGAGTTGTTCAGGGGTAGTGGATAATGGGTGTAAGATGCAGAGAAAAAAGCCATCAGCAGCTTGCTAACTTATATCGTTGATGAAAAGTACATGCTGTGACAGGAATGAATTCTGTTGTTGCAGTTCAGAACATATGAAATACGTAGTACGTTACTTCTAAGCCGCTTTTAAAGGGTTTGCATGTAAATTAAGTAGCTTATTGCCTTTTATGACATTTCTATACTACCTTGCTCAGCAAAAGTTTTATTAAAAGTGGTAACATTCCTTTAAATGTTCCAAATTGATAGGAAATCAAAGGGTGGTGGTTTTCTTTTCACATTGGTAGTTCCTTTATTTGATTTGTGATACTCTGAAGTTTTAATTTTTTATAATTGCAATTTTTCAACACATATAAACATTCATATGCACATACATATTTTGGTCCATAGATGCTTAATAATATAGTCTACATTTCATTATTTTCTCTAACTTACTTGTTTTCAAGGAGTCTATCATGAGTTCCAGTTTCCAAGCCAGTCTACTTTGTCAGGGTCTATGATTTGAGTAGCTGGAGAGGTTTAGCTTGAACCTGTTGCTGTTTGTTTTAAAGACGTTTGGTGGGACAATTTATTTTTATGGCCTTTTGACAATCCGGTTCTGTGTAATACTTTTCTTGGTGATCTGGACGAGTGGATCAAGGGCACCCTCCCTCAGTCAGTTTGCAGAGGATACCAAGCTGACTGGCAGTGTTGATCTGCTGGAGGGTAGGAAAGCTTTGCAGAGAAATTCAGACAGGCTGGGTCGATGGGCTGAGGCCAATTGTGTGAGGTTCAACAAGGCCAAGTGCCAGGTCCTGCACTTGTATCACAGCACCCCAGGCAGCACTACAGGCTGGGGGCAGAGTGACTGGAAAGCTGCCCACTGGAAAAGGACCTGGGAGTGCTGGTGGACAGTGAGCTGAACATGAGCCAGCATGTGCCCAGGTGGCCAAGAAGGCCAATGGCAGACTGGCTTGTGCCCAGCAGGATCAGGGCAGTGATTGTCCTGTCCCCCTGTACTCAGCCCTGGTGAGGCTGCACTGAGTGCTGTGTCCTGTCCTGTACCCCTCATTTCAGGAAGCGCATTGAGGCACTGGAGCATGTCCAGAGAAGGGCAACACAGGTAGTGAAAGGACTGGAGCACAAGTCCTATGAGAAATGGCTGAGGGAGCCAGGAGTGTTTAGCCTGGAGAAGGGGAAGCTATAGGGGGGACCTTATTTGCTCTCTACAACTACCTGAAAGGAGGTTGTAGTGAGGTTGGGATCAGGCCCTTCTCCCAAGTAACAAGAAACAGGACAAGAGGAAACAACCTGAAGTTGCACCTGGGAAGGTTTAAATTGGATAGAAGGGAAATGGAGGTATTTAAAAGGTGCATTGATATTGCACTTAGGGACATGGCTTAGTGGTGGACTTGGCAGTGTTAGGTTAGTAGTTGGACTTGATGATCTTTGAGGTCTTTTCCAATCTAAATGATTTTATGATTCTTCATTCTGTATCTCAAATAAGCTTTTGAGCTGCTGCGTAATCACTGCAGGTGCCAGCTATCTACTCAAGTACAATACTTGAGTATAGTAGGAGCTAGACTTCATCCTCTGATATATTATGTCCTATCCCTTGCCCCCATGACATTTTAATCTAAGTTAAGGAGAGATGTGTTAAACATGTGTTAGCTGTTTCCTTGCAGTTACATACAGCTTACAATAAATATATCTGACATCCTTTTTCTTTACTATACTGTTGGTATTTAAAAGCCAAAGCAAAGCTTTGTTTCAGTTCCATGGTAAGTAGGTCTGAAAATAGAGATGCATTTGGGTGACTGGGTTCTTTTCTATTTTTAGCTGGCTTGGCTTTGAGTGCCAAAGGAGGGTTTCTACTCTGATTCATGTTGAAAAGAAGAGGATGAACTTATCTTTCATGGTAGAAATCTTTTGACTCTGCCTTCCCCTGAAAGTAAAAATAGGCAGATACTTATAGGCTGAGGAAGAGAGTACCCTGCAACTAAGAAATGACGTAGTGGCTGCCAGTATGAAGTGTCTGATTCAAGAGTTTTGGCTTTGCCTTTCTCTTAGGAGACGTGAAAATGACAAGTATTTAGGGAGAACCTCTACAATCTTTTGTCTTCTTGTCCTTGGACATAAAATAAGTGAATTAAAGATTCACTGTGGACAGGAAATACGTTCTGCACTGGCAAAACTCTGAATTACTGACTCTTAGACTTGCTCTAGGTAGAGATGTGCCACATGCCTTCCGGCTCTAGAAGGCAGAGGGAGCAACATTACACAAGACATTGGTAATAATATGCAGGGGTTTTTAATTGGTCACAATATACTCCATGATTTGTCTAAATCAAGTAAACAGTATATTCTGTCTATTGGCACCAAATCCTAGGCTTTCCCAGTATATAAAAGCTTACAGAATTCAATTTTTATGTTCTCGTCTTACATCATATCATCATGCACCATACTAAGGGTCTAAAGATGTAAATAACATCAAAACTGGGGTAACTACTCATTGGCTCACATATGATTTTCAGGGTTTAGGACTATTATATTGGAAGCTCGTGAGTATTGTAAGGGAGGAAGGTATGTTTTTAAAGCTTTAGGAAATCTGGTATGTATATGTTTTGTTTCAGTTTTGAAGTACGTTCACAGGATATATTAACTAATTTTCAGGGAATATTTTAGTACTTTGAGTCTGAAATTACACATATGTCATTGGGTAGAAGAACAGTTCCGGGTTTTTTTCAAAGTTTGAGGTTTTTTTAAAGACAATTTCTAAATTTTGGTACAGACCTTCAGAAAATTACTGAAACCTAATAAAATTCTGATTTTCAGAAGAGAATATATTTTTCAGTAAAAACTTTTAATTTCATACTCTATCCTTCATTATTGGTGCTCTTGATCAGCAGGAAACTGGCAACATTAAGTATTTCAATTGAAGTTCATGTACTGAAAATAAATGGTATGAGAATTTATTGGAGAACTTACATGAATAAACTATTAACTAATTTATTTTTAGCTAGGCCAATTACTGAAAACTGAAATGTCAGTTTTCTATCAGTGTGGTAGCAATATCTATCTTTTGGTTTAAGGCTATCTTTTTTTTTTATTATTATTTTTTAAGATCATGTTTAATTGTGCCTGTCCAGCCAAAGAAAGATGTTTAGTTACTTCATTCCATTATTTAGTCAGTTGCTTCTGGCCTTACATTTGTTTTGAAGTTTAACTCTCCTGAGAGATTTGTTCTTTCAGAATTCTAGATAAAGTACTTTTTCATCCTCTTTTTCACATTTCTTGCTGATGTTTTTGTTTTGTTTTGTTTTTTGTTCTGCAGTAAGTTTAAACATTTAAACTTTTTTCTAAAACTAGCTTTAGGAACTTCTGCTTATATAGTTCAGGAATTATGGTGTTTATAGTACTTTTTACAGACTGGCAAGCAAAATAAAAACTATATAAATGTAGTAACACAACATTATCGTGGGAGCTCCCTTGACACTGTGAGTTGAGGGCTATTAACTCTCACTACTGAAATTATTCGGAAGCTTTAGCAAAACACAGGAGATCCCCTAAACTGTAGATGTCCTAGCTTTTGATGAAAGAAAGGCCATGTGTCCTCTTCCTAGGCTAATGTCACCCATTTTCTTTGCACTGGAATTCAGTTAACCTGATTTCAGCAACTTTTGAAAGATTTGGGTATTTTCGGGATTGCTATGTAGCTCCTCAGGACAGAAATTGTCAGGGAGCAGCTACACGGAGGGGAGTGAGTTGAGAACCGAGGGTGACCAAAGTGTGAGCTTTGCCTTCGCTGACAAGGCACAAGCTGGGTGAGCAGAGCCTTGCTTGTAGGAACCATGTACGGCCCCAGATGAGCTGCTGGGGTTCAAAGGCCGTGTTAGAGGTGGGCTGGAGGCAGGATCCATGTACTCTAGGTCTGGAACCCAACCTCGGGCAGCAGAGCTTGTGGAGCCCTTGTTTTGGAGCCCAAGCCCAGTGCAGCAGGAGACAGGACTGGGTACTGGTGGTACATGTGCCAGAGTTCTGACAATGCCTGAGTGTACTCGAGGTTCTGACTGAATAAATGGAAAATAAGTAATTTAATAAACAAAACTCAAGTGCACTGACAATTTGGGCCCAGCCACAACCACACTTCAATACAGTGTATGCAAAGAAAATTTGAGGTAGTAGGGAGGTGGCCATGTTTATCTCAGAGAATTACTACTATTAATTAGACATCACTACTTAATAATTTTAAAAGGGAAACAGACTGTGATTACCATATGCAAATAGGGTAGGAGAATAATGTAATTAGAAAAAGCGAGTGCATATTTTCTAGCAGACTGGATGTCTCTTGTCTGTATTACAAAGATAATAAGGCAGTAATGTGGAAGCTGATTGAGAGAGTGCTTACAAACACTGTTCATTGAACTTGAGCTTTTTTTGAAAAAGATATGTCTGAAAATTCAAAATACGATAAGAAAAATCACGTACACAAGGAAGTTCACTGCATACTTCCCACCATGCACCTCAGACTGAATCTTCAATAGACACAGGAGTTCATATGAATAGTATATCCTTTCATTTTCAATTAATGTTGCATAATCTAATCTTTTTTAATTTTGATAATTGTGAAGAAATGTGAGTGGCCTTACAGTGTGCAGCCCTGTGGTTAGTATAACAAAGTTGTGATGTACCTGCTGTTAGTTAAGCAGTGTGCTGCCTCTGTATTCCTTTCTGCTTGTCTTTGTAACACCAAATCAACAATAGCTCTTAACAATGATAGATGAAAAAAAGGACAAACCTACCAAATTACTGATTACTCCCAATATGTGGTTCTGAAAAGTATATGTCATGGTCAGCAACTGTGCTTATGGGAAAACGCTTCCTTTATTTCTGTTCAGCTGACATTTCACATGAGGGAAAGACAATTTGATTCCAGATGTCTACAGTTCATCTGAAGAAAGACATTTTTCAGATGATGTTCTTTAATTTAACACCAATAATTTGTGAAATTGTCTTTGGTTTTTGAAGGAAATAATCAGTTGACAAATCATTATGAAAGAACAATTTCAAAGTTTTTAGCATTTCATCTCCTTTTTCTTTTCAAAACTCAGTTGAGTAATTTTACATTTCTGAGCATTTGATGGTATCTGGAGTTGAAGCCAAGTAATGCTTCTTCAGAGCTTCTTTTCTACCATGGCTGTGGGAATTAGAGGTGTCACTGAGCAGCCTCCTGTACCTCAGACTTTGAAGCTTTTACAGTTATTATGTGCTGGGAACAGGTGAACTCTGTTCCTGCCCTGCAAAACTTTGGAAAAGAAATAGGTAATGAGGCCCATTGGTAAGACCAGGTATTACTGAGCCATGTTGAGATGCAGTCTTTTTGTCCAGTTTCACTGTAGATATTCCTTCTCAGGTGTCTTCTCTTTACATGTTAGTCTTATATATTGCATGTTGTCATTGAACCCTGTTAGGGAGCTAATCACCTCCTGGTGTCTGAAGGGGAGAGAATTGAAAAGAGGTGATGGTTTGATCTTGGCTGAACGCTTTATCTTGAGATAAAGACAAGCAAAATGGGTAAAACAAAAGCTGTATGCACAAGCAAAGCAAAATGAGGAATTAATTCACTGCTTCCCATGGGCAGGCGGGTGCTCAGCAGGACTCTATCATGCTTAACAGTTACTGGGGAAGACAAGCACCGTAACTCTGAATGTCCTTCTGCTGTCTTCCCCCAGCTTTTATTGCTGTCCATGAACCATGGTATGGAATATCCCTTGGGTCAGTTGGGGTCAGTAGTCCTGGCTGTGGAATATCCCTTGGGTCAGTTGGGGTCAGTAGTCCTGGCTGTGTCCTGTCTTAAGACCTTGTGAGCCCCCACCCTCCTCACTGGACAGGCAGTATGAGCAGAGGCAGCCTTGACTCTGTAAGCATCGCTCAGCTAAAACGTCCTTGCATTATCAACACTGTTCTGGCCACAAATCCAAAACACAGCACCATGTGAGCTGCTTTGAGGAAAATTAACTCCATCCAAGCCAAACTCAGTATTTTACACTTATTTATTTTTTTCTTTTCTTCAGTATGTTTTATTTATCACTTCACACAAGAATAAGGGTCAGTATTTTAAGCATGCAAAGCTTGCTGAGAGAGGCACTCACATGAGAGACATCATTAGAGCAGAGGAACAGCAGATACACTTAAAGAACACAAATCCTTTTTTCAGATCTAATGTACAGAAGTTTTGAACTAAACACATTCTGAATTTGTCTTAAATGCACTAATATTTCAGTCAGTTTAAAACAAGATGCATGGTGTAGAAGAGAAGAAGTAGGATTGGAAGTTTCTGATGAGATAATTTTATGACTTTCTAACTGCTGTTTGTATTTATTAATAACCATAATGTTAATAGCTGATACTTGTGATCACCATGAGAAATTTACTTTCTTTACTTATATATATATATATATATATATATAAGTAAAGGATTTAAAATCTTTTGACCGTTATGGTCAAAGTTCACTTAAGAAATAGTGTATTACTATATGGCATTAAACCACTGAGTCTTGTACACACTTAATTGTCTGAAATGCATATCTGAAATAAATCTTTTAAGCTCAATGCATTTTAATAGTCATGGGTGAAAAGAGTTTGGATACTGAGCATCAATTCAGATATGTAATGCCAGACTCAAAACTAATGTAAAATTCTAGTATATTCATCTTAGGAAGCATACAATGTATTTCAGAATTATCAGAGAGGAGTGTACCATGATTTCCCTATCAGATCCTAACATATGGCAGGGAAAACTGGCACCCCGTTTACTCTCAGTATCTATCATGCTGTCTACTGAAGTGCAATGATAATGAATGCCGTGGCTTACATTCTTTTGGAAGCTTGTCTATTGAAGATACTGTTCTAAAGCCACCATCTGGGACAAAAAAATACTTTGATAGCTCAGCTCTTTGAAAACAAAACAAAATCCTATGCAGGAAATTCCGCAAATGCAGTTCAGTTAAAGGTGGATTTGCTTAATTAATGAATAAATTAATGTTTATCCTGCCCTGTTTTTGATGAATGATGAGGTTTTACCATTTTAAGGAATGCTTGCCTTTTTTTTAAAGCACTCCTTTGGAAAAAAGAAAAAACCCAACACCACAAACAAACAACTTTTTTTGGACTAAAAACCACAAGAATAATATTCCAATAGTTTTCTGCTTCCTCAGAGTGACTTTCCAAGACAAAAAGCTTGGTAAAAATTCTCAAAAAACATGTCCATAATTATATGCTGCCATGGTAGATGCTGGGAGGAAGAATCAAAGCTTTTCAAAAACAATAAATAATCTAGGAGGAGACGCAGTCAGTTTTGAAACAGAAATGGAATTGACTATAAATGAAGTTTAAAACACTGAAAACATTATTTTTTTTCTGTGTTATCTGAGGATGCATCTGTTTACCTTGCAGATGCTTGGCATGTATTTAAATAGCAGCAAATACTCAGGTTCTTTTGAAAGAGTTGGGTGAGAGAGTGAAATTGGTCCAGGGCAGGATTTTTGTGATCCTTACTCACAGTGACTAACATTGGGTTTGTGACATGCTGTTGATGCGGCTTCTGGACACAAATTTTCCATGGAAAGATGTACCAGGGTATGCTTGTAGAATCTCTAACCTATTCAGTATCAGTAGGATGTGCACAGGGTTTGCTGATCTCCACCATCATCTGGAAAGCTTGGAAACCACCATAGTGAGGACTGAAGGTCCTGCAAGTTTTGCAGTTGTACCAGCTGAGCAACCAAAATTGCTTTGTTGCAGGACAGCACTAAGGCTCTGGGAAGAAGAGCAGAAGCTGAGACAACTGTCAGGCTGCACTAGAGTGTTGGACTAGAGAGAGCAGCTAAAAAGGACTATTTTTCAGTCAATTTGTACTCCTTGTGCTTCAGAAAGATGTGCTTTCTAAATAGGCTTTTGGGTTTATGAAATACCAGACTGAGTACCTGCAGTTCATTTTGTGGGATGTGGTGGGAAGTGGGGGTCAACTAAGACACGTGCAAATTACAATAGGCATGTTGAAAAAATTCCTCTTTTGACCTTGTTCCAGGGACGGTTCAGGGGGACACTGAAATTGAAACTAAGACACTGCTGTAAGCTTAAAGCAACCATATTTTATTACAAGAGGTGGCCAAGTAAATGGGAAAACCTGAGGGAGAGAGGGAAAGAGTAAATGAGGGAAATAAGCCCTGTGTATAAACACCCAACTTGCCCAAGGTGTTACAAGGTTGTCTCACTGACCCCAAAGTGTCTGGATTTCCCCGAGCAGGGGCTGCATCCTCCAGCATTGGCAGGCTCACAGGATAGTGGGTGTTCCTGCCAAGGCAGCATCACCCTTCATGTGAAGTGAGCCAGCCAAGAGCATGAGCCACCTGCTTTTTAACTACTTTTTGGGTGATGGCTCACCTGGGCAGGTGTGGCCAGTACTGCCCCGTGAGTGGCCTCCAGTCCCTCCCCCTGTTGTGTAAGTGGCTCTCGTTCTGCACATGTGTGAGTACATTGGAATGTCCCTGTGCCTGCGTTGTATATCCCAGGGGGTCCCTGTAAAATGGGTCTGGGGGCTTACTTCATCATCCTCCTCTTCACTTTCTCCTTCAAATGCCCTTGAAGGGCCATCAGCCAATGGTGACGGCCCAATTAATTTTAGTTTATACAAAATGTTTCCTCCAAGGATGAAGTTCTCACTTATCAGCACTTGTTCGCCCATGACTTGACAGGAAAAGAATAAACTTCTCACGGGTGGCTGGGCCAAACACAGACCAAAGGCATCAACATCTAGTCCATCCCGAATACAGATGTATACATCTGTTTTAAAGTTTATTGTCTAATGCTTGGGTTTCTCCTGGTTTTTTTGCCTCTGAAGTCATTGATTTCTCTGCCATGGGAAGGAGATTAACAAATATTGCTTCCTTGTAGATCACATATACTATGTCTGCCTGTTCTTGTGTGAGGGCAAGTTTAAATCTCTACAAAATACATGGAGTGGTCTCCATCACAAAAAGAGGTGATGCAATCAAATCAGACTTTCTGACCTTTACGGAGAATTTAATCAATTTTTCTGTATTACAGGGGGAAAAAAAGGGGTTTTAGGATATTTTTATAGAGTGTAAATTCTAGCAAAATTTTAAAATTCAAACAAAAACATTTTTTCTATTTCTTAAATAGTATTTTCATAGAAGAGTTTCCAGGTTTTTCTTCTCATCCACATATACTTTTCACACCTACATACAGCATTAGTCTTCAGACTCTCCATAAAATATTCTGATTCTTGTCACAGTCTGTATTTTATTATGTACTTGGTCTGTGTGCTGTGGGCATCATTAGGGCATCTTTCCAGTAAAAGAATAATCCTGTAAAATGGCAAGAGGGAATTGTAAAAAAAAATAAAAATAGAAAAACAAACCAAGAAAACCCAAACCTGACACTGACTTTTCAAAATTGTTAGCTCATGATCAATAAATGTAATATCCTTGCTTTTGCATATCTTTTAATTTGCATTGGTGTATTTTTACTTTTTATTTCCAGATTAGTATTTTTGATCTCTAAAGTGCTTATGCTTCAGTAAATACTAACCTTCATTTTTATGTGTATCTGAAGCCAAGTTATAGAGACAAAGTTAGTATTAGGCCTTTCCTTTTTTTTCCCCAGGTAGTTTGCCCGTAGAAAAGCCCTGCCAGCTTGTTTTTCTTTGGGGAGAAGAAATTAGCGATAGAGGTGCTTTGTTACCAGTTTGGCTGTTTTTTGTTGCGGAAATCTCTTGACCTTCTGAAAAATGGGCATGGACTTGCTTTGCTGAACATAGAAGTCGCAGCAGAGATTTTTCTGTCTACCTTTCCATCACTGTAATAGCTCACAGAACTCTACTCAACTAATACTTGTAGTTTTTTGCTGACTTTCTCATTGCTTTCCTTAGCTGAAAGGTGCTTCTGATAATGCCAGTTTGAGCTAAACATTCCTCCTGTATTTCTAACTATTTGTCAGAATTCTTCAAAAATATAGTGATCAGTTTTAGGTTGTGTAATGTCAGTGGGCAGTAGATTCAGTAGACATATTCCTCTGGGGTTTTTTATATCTTTTTCTTTGATGAATGGCAAATTCTTGCATTTATCGTCATTAATTACATATGCATAAAAATATGGATATTCAGAAATATAAGGAAGGAGTATGTAGGTCTACAATTAAATAACCTACTTTGCTAATGACACAGAAGGCTATTACTGTCACCCTAGGACAATATCTCGTTCATATACTTCCATAAAATCAGAAACATCTGTGTTGTGTTTCTTCCAACAGAAGAATGAAATATTCCAACTGTTATGTACATCTGGTGCTGCTTTCCAGCGTTATGTATTATATCATTTGTGGCAAAACCCCCAAAGTTTTTCATTTTCTTTTCCCTCTCTAATCCCCATTCTCTCTGTACAATTAACTTCTCTACTGCTATTCTTGCCATCACCATTTCAGACTTTCTGCTTAGAACAAATAATGGACATCATCAGCAAAGTCATGAAAAAATTATAGGACAAGTAAAGATGGAAGTAAAGCAGTTACAGTTGAAAATATTTTTGGTCTGAATTAAACAGTCATGAAAAGATATAGTATTCAGTGCACTTACCACAGTGATATATCTGTCCATGGCAGTTAAATCTGTAATAATATGGCTCTTAAAGCCTCTTCGTAACTTTAAATTCCACACCCTCTTGCCCTCCCCCCCCCCAAGTCCATAACTTATCTTTTTTTGATCCTAACTACTTTTTGATCCTAAAATAAGTACCTGCTCATGAGATTCTCCCAAAATTCCAATTTGAGCACTTAGATACATTTTTGGAGTGGGTCTGACTCAAATGACTCACGTGGCTGGAACTGGTTTGTCTCAAAAGAGTTAAGCAGTTGTTAACCAGGGACAAACAGTTATGGTGAAATTTAGATTTTTTGAAGAGAAATTTAAATTATAAAAACTAAATATTCCTTGGTAATATGAAGATACCTTGTTTGCCCATGGAGGGGTTAGTGTTTTTTGTGAATCTCTCTGGAGTCAGATTTGTAGGATTGAGAACAGGACTGGAAAAAATATTGCAATTAAACTCTAACCTTTCCAATCCAAAGCTGCAAATGGAAATTGAAAAAAAAAGTACTTCTGTCAGAACAAGCAGTGGGAAAAACCAGCTGCGTAATGTGGAGTGAGTGGGGTGAATACATAGACTATTTATGACAGGTGTAGCTGAAACTCAGGGTGATAAAAATGGGACTTTTAGTGTCTAGTGTAAAAGAAAAGTTAATTAAGTTCTGCAAAGTAGAACTAGTTCAAGTTGAGAACAGATGCACACCACTTTCTTGCATGCATTCAGCTAAGTATAACTTTATGCTCAAAGGCAGTTACTCATAATGGATTCTCTAGATCATAATACATTCCAGAAGCCTTATGAAAGTGTGCTATAGCTTGTGTAGGATGCTTATTTTATTGTACCTACCAACTGAAACATTTATTAGAGCTTAAGTGTCTTGGGAAGATTGCGACACCATTGTCAGGAATCACAGTTGTTGCAAACCTCAGCTTATTGCATGTTTCTCTTTGCAGAATCAACACAGCTTCTCGTGGCTATTACTATTTAGAATTCTGTAGTGCTTTCTCTTTTAAATTGTACTTAAGACTGACTGCACAAGCAACGGCTTGTCTTGTAAAGACTAAATAATATCAACTGGACAAATATAAAGCAGTATTAATGTTTTGTATTCCCTGTTGAGGAAGTTAATAGAAAGAGTTTCAAGGAAAACTGTTCACAAACAGCTTGTGGAATTAAACTAAACTGTCTTGCATCTCTACCAAAAAATGTCCTCTGTTACAGCAAAGCAATAATATACTCCAGTAAATGCCATGACATGTTCTTTGCTTTGTACTTTTCACTGCTTGAGTTGTTTGCTGTTACTGTCAACTACCATTGTTATGAGTCATTTCTATTTCTTTTTGCTAAGTTATTCTCAATTCAGTTGTCTTCTTAAGAGAAAATAAGACCCTTAACAACAGAAATGAAATGCTATACTGTGAAGACTTGTCTCCATTTTATTTTGTCTCTTTATGTATTTTTCATTTTCTTTTGAAGTTCCCCCTTTGTGAAAAAGTATTTAAAACTCCTTGGACCCATATGACTATGAAATGTAAAATTTAATGATAAGTTAATGATATAAAATTATTTTTAATGTTAGCAAAAAAGCTGCAACCCCTTTATTTTTGTGTTTCTCTTGTCCACGTCTCTAAAATACTGGGTTTATGTTCTGAATTTTTGCTGGTTTTTGATGCTGATATTTTTTGAGAGTGTGTTTCCATTTGGAAGATCTGTGTGGGGTGAATACATTGGCAGCTTACAACTGTTCATGCATAAAATGGTGATATAATGTATCAAAGCCTAGACATTTCAAACGCAACGAGTGAAAAGGAGAGGGATAGGGCAATTAACTCAGCAATTTCTTGCAATCTGAAGACTTAAGGAGACTGTTGTCTTTTAGTGCCCTTTGTTTAATATATATAAAGTAAAGCACAGGTACCAGAAAGTTACTTCCTCAGTATGATGATGAGAATCAGACCAAATGCTTGGCATTGGCAAAATGAACCAATTTCAGGATCAGGAGACCCATAGCACAACTCTCAGCAAGGTGCTCCACATGCCATTGAAGCACTTTCCATGATCCACTCTTTGGTTCACTTTTATTATGTTTTACAGGGTGAGGAAAGGAGAAGTATGTTACTTTTTTGAGAAAGTAAGATCTTTTTGAGGTAAAAATAGGCTATACTGCCTTCTTCTAGGGAAAAGTAGACTTTCTCTGCCATAGTTTTTAGTCATGCTCAGGAACACTGGACCTTTTCATGCTATGTGCTAAAATTTTCTTTAGAAAACTGCTTTATTATCCTTGTCATTAATGCCTGTCCAAATCTCTACCAATACCAACGGTATGCCATCTGTTCACAAATACTTGTGGAACAAGTATGTGCAAAGACTTATCTACACCTACAGTTTTCCATGTAGGAAAAGACCGACCCGCAGACTTAGCCTTATCTGAAGGCCCCCATGACTGTTATATTTCAAGATAAAATAATATTCAGGTATCTGAATATCAGATCTAAGTGAGGAAAGCCTTCAAAATGCACTCTTGCTTGGACCTTAGTCAGTAAACAAAGTGCAGAGTATCTATGTTTAATTATGGTAGACAATCAAAAGTCAAACTTGTAAGTATTAGAAAAAGGATATCCTTTCCAACAAATTCTTTTCCTCTGTAAAACAGCCCTATTTATCCTAAGAATGAGCAGTGCTTCTGTTAAATTTGGCAATTTTTTCATTCCCTTCTGAAACATACTGAAAGCAGCACGTAAGTTGATTGAGTGCCTAGACTAATAGCCAGTGACATTCATGAGATCTGCCGTTTCATATGCGTGTCTCCTGACACATGGAACACCTTAATCTGAAACTGTTATTACTTTACTTAGGAAAGGAGAACGGTGCAAGTGTTGGCCTGGGAATTCACAGAACTAGTAAAGCTGTCAAGGTCCAAACAGAAGTGCTGAGTCCAGCACTTTTTCATTCATTTTAGATAAAAATGCTTCATGTTACCCTCAAAACACAATCCATGAGTCTGGTGTCTGAAAAGACTAGTACTGCATAAAGCATAACTGCCATCAGATTTAGAAATCTAAGCCTCCCCAGAAACATGTACAATAACAAATTGTGCTGAGAACAGTTCAAAATTATGGCTTTTGAAAAGTCAATAATAGTCTCATGGAGACAAGACAGGGATAGATGACCTTGAGATAAGGCAAGTAATCAGCTTAACTACTTCAGGCTTTTGGCTTTATAGTCTTTGATTCTACTCTTATTTTACTATACTGCTTGACTGATGGTGTGCTCTGTTGCTCCCTAAATCTGTCTATTGTATTCTTTCAGGTTTGCCCAGAACACCTCCCATTGTCAATTGCACCCCATTTGAAATTGCTACTATGTTGTTTTTTTCTGATCTCTATAGTATAATTTTCTGCAATATAATCAAAGTTAAATCATTATATTTTTGAGATAAATTTCTTACACTGCTATTCATAAGTCCACTGAATTTCCATGACCTTGGAATGATTCTTGCAGTGCAAATTCTAAAAATTAAAAATAATAATAATAAAAAAAATCAGTAGATGTTTTCAATGTCTCAATACTTTTGCTTTCCCTCTGCAAAGTCAGTAACAGAAAAAAAATGGTAACTGAAAAATAATTTGTTTTTAAAAGAAGTATCTGGCCTCTCTGCCCTGTATATCCTGTTGGATACCATTAGATGTATTTGAGTGTAATTCAGCAACCAGCCTAACCTGCCAATTTCAGAGCAGAATCCTCACATCTCTAAAGAGACTATGTAAATAAATTCTGATTAATGTCTTCAAGCAGCCAGAGTGGCATTCTCAAAGTTACACAATTTTGGTTGAAATCTATCTCTAAAATCAATGCAAATTTTATCAGTAGCTGTAACAGGAATATAGAAATAAGAGAAGTGTTGAAGTCATGGAAACCAGCTCTTGGACTCCAGAATGGCACATACAAAGGAAGAAGTGTGTTTTTCATCCAGCCAGCAGTTAGAAGGATTTAAGTATTCCAGGCAGTACAGGCGGATGTTTAAAAGGCAAAATTCAAAGGAGAAAAGAAACTAAAGTCCTTTGTTGCTACACATCCACTATTAAAGAGCAAAGGTAGCCTGAGGCCAAAAAAAAATAAAGCTGTGCTAGGTATGTGTGGGTTCTCTGATTTTTATTTTTATTTTTCCACCTTGACGTCCTATGTCTAAATTATGAGTTTATCTATGTGCTAGTTGTGATAGAAGGACTGGCTAGAATTGCTTTTTCTGAAGAAATAAACAATATGTTTGGACAATATTAGGAAAAATTATATGAAACTGAGAAGCCTGAAGTACTTACAGTAAATACTGGGATAAGATTCAGTTCACCCTTCATTAGCATCCACCTAGCTGGCGAAACATTTCTTCTAAGGTAGCTGCTTAAATTCACTGATTAGTCAGTGGTGTAAGCAAGGAACAAGAAACAGACTGTGCCAGCATAATTTTAGGAAAAACTCTTACCCAACACCTAAAATTTAACAGCAATTTTGATGTTTAAGTAAACTTCATGTTTTTCTGCATCTTTCTTTGCTTAGTGGGGGTCATGAAATATGGGGAAAAAATTCTGAAGCCTATTTTTTTTTTTTTTTTGAGAATGTAGTAGAATTTTTTCCCATTTATTCACATCAAATAATACTTACTTAGTTACTTGAAAGTTTAGAGGGTTTAAAGTGCCTAGCTACCTACATACCACGTTACAGTTTGGACCAAAACACTGAATTAATCAAATAAAAGAAATGGAGGCAAAAAGGAAAATAAATGAAATTAATAATCAATGTACACCTTTTTGTCTGCATTTATGTATTTGTTTGTCGGTTGGTTTATTTTCAGTACAGAGTGACTGTGAAATGTACATACACAAAAAAGTGCATTCCTCTTCTGGAAGATAATACTTCAGGAACACCTGCATCCACATGATAAAATTTGGTCTGTCAGCCTGTAGAGGTCTCTGACATTGTGTTTGCCTGTAGAACCCTCATTGACA
>VWZG01010126.1:81787-106530 GCA_013396735.1 Grallaria varia | reverse complement strand
ATATTAAATTATATAAACACCTGGCGAGTCTTGGAGTGACTTATATATGCAATAGCCAGTGATAAGATTTGCTGTAGACATAGGAAGTGCTTGTACATGATCTCTTATTCTGAATTGTGTGGGATTCAGTGGAGTCAGTGCAGATAACGTGTACATACTCTGATTTGGGTCTCAAGGAGAAAAACAAAATAGAAAAGCTGAATTTTCCTTATTAGCTGTTGATATTTGCTTTTAATGTAGAGAAAAATGAAAGGAAGTGGAAGGTCACGTGATTTTATTTATGGGCTTCAAGTGCATGTTCTTGAAAAATGTTGCTGGAATCAGTACAGTAAAATATATAGAATCTTAAAAATACTGAAAAATAAATATTAACAAATACAGCTGGGAGACAGGCACAAAGAGAAGGAGTTCAGTTTTGGATGGCCCTATAAAAACAGCACACATTGAAGGAAACTAAGGTCCAGGCTTGCTAACAGTGGATGCTGTTGGCATTGTGGAAGAAAGAAGGGGTGGGTAGGGCAGAAGACTGAGAGGAAGACAAGGAGGGTGCTCCCAGCAAGTAGCTAAAATCTGAGGGAAGGTCTTTGGGATTGGGAGGACCTCTGAAGGTTTCTTGGTTCACAAGGGTCATTGTCATGATATTTAATTGAAGTAACTTATTTTTGTTGAAATAGTGAAATAGTGTGAGCTGATAAGGTTTGATGTGCTGTAGTTTTTGAGCTGTCATACTTGATGAAGCAGCACTGTAACTGAATGAAGCATTAATTAGCAGCTGACAGTATGTGGCTGGTATGAAAATTCACTTTACACAAACATAATGTAAATAGTAATAATAATGTTTAAAAAGTACCTGAAAAATCCTGTATTATTTGGATTCTGTCTTCCAGAATGTCCCCAGGTATTTTTCAGAACACTTAATATTTCTGTAACTAATTCAGCAAGTAAAGCAGAATAAAAAAGATGTATTTAACTGCAACTTAAATGTTGTTTGATTAATGTGACTAAAAATTTAATGTCAGACTTTTCTTTTATGTGATACTGTAGGCAAAATTTTGTCTACTATCCATTAAGAAATTAACCTTGGGTATTGTCATCTGAAAAAACTTCATCCAAGCATAAACAATGGAAATGAAATATGTAATCAAATCTGACAAATTCAGTAGGGCAAACCTCCTGTCTCATGGGAAAACTGAAAACCAAAACTCCAGTCTATGTTTTTGTATTACAATGCTGTTGATTTGCTGCCTGAAGCACAATTTATTTAGTCAAAAATAATGTGTCTTTCATTCCCTTGCTTTTGGGAAAGTAAAAGCAGCAACATGGTAAAAGAAAAAAAAAAAGTAAATATGCTTCAAATACTTGAAGTAAACCAAAAATTGATGTTAAAAAGTTCTAAGCTTAAGACATAGATCCCAGATAATTTTGGGGTTGTCATAAAATTAATAGCTTTAACATATAAATGAAAGTATGTGGTTAATGCATGAACACAGAAAATGAATTAATGGAGCTGTAACTGTTCAATTGCTAAGTGACAATATATTATATATGATGGAAGTGTCTGCTAGGAAAATACATATTTTAACATTACATAACAACAAGGCTTATGAACAACGTATGGATTTATATTTTTATTTGCGGACAAAGAACCCCAAATTCTAATGTAAGGTTAACATGGTTCTTTGCAAAAGACAGTATGACTATGTTTAAATATTTAATGGAAATATTATTGTCTAAATCCATTGCTTTGAGGTTTGTGGTTTTATTGTTGGGGGGTTTTCGTGTGTGTTTGTTGTTTTTGTTTTTGGTTTTTTTTAATTGACTCTGNAGTGACATGGTAGTTGGTCTATGACTTCTAAAATGAATAAATATGTATCCAGTGTTTATTAATACTTCTATTTTATAACTCATCTGCAGTTTTGTGAGCAAAGATTAATGATAGATTATTTTAAAATAATTAGCTTTGTCTTGTCATGGTTTATGGGGTGATCTAATGCAACATCAGGTTCAGCCCATTGCTTGCCCAGGTAATTGCCTGGTAATCCCTTCAATCAGATTGTCAAGATCATCATCAATATTATCTGGTTCCTGGACTCCACCATTCCTCTTGGAAATCCAGTTCTATGTGCATGCGCTCATGTGCTAATATGCCCATACAGTTTAATTTCTGCTTATTTCAGAGGATTTTCTTGGTCAATGAGCTTAAGAGATGTCCATATACTAGAGTAATACTAGTCACGGATACACAGATATAGGAATCTGTGTAAGAATTCCCTTGCTCTAGCAGATGATGGCAGAAAAGTAGAGATAATGGCGTAGAAGAAAGAGTTTATAATAGCAACTCTGTTCTAATCTGACTGGAGTTTGGAGGTTGTAAGTTTGAAGGTCATGAGATTTTCCAGTATATCAATAGGAACAAATTATTTAGGGAGGTGGAGAGAATTGCCTTTCCTGTAACACCCTGGTGATGTTTTTCTGATGGGTCACAAGTTTTGCAGTTTTCATGCGCTTCAAAGGACTAAGAAGTGCATAATTCTGTAAAATGTGGAACATGGGGTTTTGTTGCGAATTTATATGATGAGAAATTTGTGGCCCTATGTCTCCTTTTGCCTACATACAGGGTCAAAATACTCCTGGATTTAACTGTATTAGTGTTTTTCTGCCTCGCTGTTTCTCTCCAGACTAACAGGTCTTGGGAGCATGGAGAGACTATTCCATATAACCAATCTAACATTTGCACTATTGCCTCATAGGATAGTAGCAGAGATGATGATAGTCATTCTGTCAGCAAATCGATAACTATAATCTATAAATAAAAGTGAATTTTAGGTGTCTTCTGTTAGGTAGCTATTGTGCTTTAATAAATTTTGGCTTAACCTATGTTTAGATGCACTCTGCAGCTGTATAATGAAAAAACAATCCAACCAACAAAATCTGGGTGGTCAGACTGTTACTGTTATATGCAACTGAGGACTGCAATGTCACATCTTCTTCCTCCTTCTTGGCTGTACAAGTAAATCTGTTAATACAAATGTCATGTAATTGGAAACATAACTATAATTTACAATGTATATTTAATTGATTTTTAAAAATTATTTTAATTAATGTGTATTTAATTGCAATGTATTCTTAACAGAAATTAATAAGTATTTTATCTTATTTTTTCTTTTCATTTTTTCCTATCAATTAATGGAAAGATAGTTGATTCCCTCGGATAAATACTTGTACCATGGCATAAGTTATAACAAATCCTATGATGCATCATTAGGTTTTGCCTTATAAGGGTTTTGTTTTCAAGAGTTCCTGTGAATTTTCCACATATAGTGGTAGGTAAGGAAATGAGGTTGGTTTTTTTACTTATAATCTTTAATCTGAAAATCCTGTTCTTCCTGTTTAAGACGTAGGTATTTTAACTGTCAAGCAGATGGACACTACATTGTGAAGTACAGAACAAGAAACATATCAGTTCACATCTCTCTTCCTGTGATCAGCATCTAGTAGTTAAAACAAAACAATCAAATAAGATGCATTTACCAATGCTGTGAAGCTGTGTTTCTGATAAGAAATCTGTCCAATACATAATACTGACCAATCATTATTCATAAATACCCTGTAGAGGGACAAATTTTAATAAAAAATAATAAAGCAGTAGTTCTGGTCTTGAGAATGTATTTCTTCTTTATTATTGCAATGCATTATCTATTTTTTAATAGGTAGCCATGTTTTTCTTAATATAACTGATTCCTTCACTGAATTTTATCTTAGGCAATTTATATATATTATTTTCCAAACCTTTTATCTCAAGTCTTACAATTATACGCTTTTGCGTTTGCGCGTATATTGAATCAGCTTGAGGACTGAATTTGTGCATCTCAGGTGTCACTACCTTCACAGACGCACTGGAGTTTGTCACGTAAATGCAGCTGAATAACTTCACATGGTTTGATTGAGTTTGTTCTGCAAAAATATCTTAGTACTGCTCTCAGTGCACTCCAGGTTGCCCTTACATGTCATCTTGTCACGTTCAAAGGTAGCACTTTGGAAGGGCACTTGCATTTGGATCCGTCCCAAGGTAACAAATGGACTTTGGATTTCTGAGACCTGTGGTGCAAAGGCACATCCCTGGAGATCCATACTCAGTGTAGAAGAATCACTGCTAAGTTATAAAAAATTATACTTGTACAGCAAAATGTGTCTGCCAAGGGCTGTGCAAGTGCGTGGGTATCACGCTTTCCAGCTCTCCCAGTTCTGGCTGCTGACTGCTGAGCACCCTGCACCTGCTCTGCGTGGGGCTGTCCGATACTTGTCAGACTTACTAATGAGTGCTGAGCTGCTTCCAAGCCAGACCCCAGATTTGTGAGGTGACATATACACAGGGAATGTCTTGCTAATAAATCCTTTTGAACCCATGCTGCCCTGCGTCAGACACAGTTGTAAATTCTGAGTAGCAATGATTCAGTTTATCTGCAGTTCAGACTTATCGCCCACAGAAAAGTGAGGCTGCAGCATATGGAAAAACCTATTAGTAATACCTTAAAAGCTTTTCTCCTGGTTTTCTTAAGCATTCTGCCATGCTTCTTGCAAGAGATTGAGTGTGTCTTTTTTTAAACTGTGTCAGGAAGTTTTCTCATCTGTACTCTGCCGGTTAGCTAGTGTAGCTCTTAAGAATGAGTAAATATATTTTGTTTACAATGATAGCAAAAATGAAATGGTATCTCACAAGTATATGTTTTTCTGCACTGGAGTGAATGACAAAAACAATCGTTCTCCATTATTTTTCTGAGACCCAATAAAAGACCAAAAATCAAAAATGATCTGGTCCTGAACAAATTTCTTACCTTTATTCTTCACTTACCTGTTTCATAAGGCATCTTCTGCTGTTGTCATGCCAAAATGACAATGAGTTTCTTTGCTTCCTTTTTTCTTTTGCTATGGTCTGTCAGTGTGGTGGTTTTTGTATACCTGTGGAAGTTTTATAAATTGTATGAAAGTGCATTTTTAGCTTAGGTATATTGCCAGTGTGCATTATGACCAGAAATTAAACAAGAGAAAAGTTTGGAGACACCAGCCCTGGGATACAGGGCTGAGATATTACAGACCTTCTTAAAGTCTTTTATTGTAAGGAACAGCCCAAAATTGAAATCAAGAACATATAGTTATTTGAAACTGAGTAGCAACTGTGTCTGTTTTAACAAGTGAATATCCTAGTGCCTTCCTTCCCTTCTTTAGAGTTTGTCACTAATTCATGTGAATTAGCACTTCAGTGGCAGCACCAAAGAAGTGTGCACTTACTGCAGTGAGTGGTTCTTTTAGACCAGACAAGAAAAAAATCACTTCCTCACTACAGCAGCAGAATAATTCAATTAACTCATTTTACTAAGGAAATATAACAGCAAACTAGTTTAATTCTTAGATTTTACGTATGGCGTTTTTGGATGGCAGAGTTGGGAGATTAAACAAGTTGAGCTGACCTTGGAAACATGAACGGGTTCTGTGTGGAGAGAGAAAGAAGTTCTTTAACTCAATTCCTACAAACTGATAGGAGGTCTTTTATGTCAAAGGCCTGTAGCTGCCAGCTGGCTCTGGAGTATCTGTTTTCATATGCTCAGGTGTGACGGGGCCCTGGAACATATTGAGATGTTCTGCTGGAGAGGAAGCTATGGAGCAAGATAATACAGCGTGACTGAAAATGCTGGTATCATATTAACTCTTTTTAAAGATGTGCGGCTGTTAGCAAATTCTGTCTTTGAATTTCTCAAATTGTTAATAAAGCTCTTCTGACTCCTGGTCATTAGTCCTGGCCACAAGATCTTTTCTGAGTCATGCATTTATCTTATGCTCTCGGCTTTCATCAAAGCAAATGGTTTAGGTCTCATATTTGCAGAGAAAATTTGAAATGTTGAAATATTCTTAGCAAATCATAAACATAATTTTACTTCTTTGTTAATCTGAGATTGGTACCTTTTCAAGGCTCTTGAGCTTGACTTCTCATTTAGTAAATGAGTACACGTAGCGTTTATCTTTGTCTATCTTAGTTTTGAACGCTGTGTTGCGGCTTCACCTTCGTAATCTTGAGTCTGGCTGCGTTCATGGTATTTCTGATTTACCCTAATTTCGGTGCAGTCTATTTTTAGTCCAGACTAATTTTGATACAATCTGTTCCAATGATAATACTAATAAAAAATGAATACTAAAATTGGTCCCCGACTTACCATTACCTATCTGAAAATTTACTAATGGGCAGTGGGTGAAGTCATCCATAGAACCTTTCAGCAGTGGTCAATCTAGAAAAATAGGGTTTGGAAATAATTTATTACTCTCTCCAGAAAGTTACATATGTTATAAACAGAGAAGTATACATTTCTTATTTTATTTTTCTAGGAAAAATGCAGGCCAATATTGATTCTATAGTATCATTTTATACAACTTTGTAAGAAGAACTTTATGATATCTGTCTGGATCTCTGATTTAGACAAGATAAGTATTTTTATTTCTGATAGATGTAGTGAGATAAGTATTTTAAAGGAAACATTGGAGATAGTTATGCTCCTGTGGTATATTTAAATAAAGCCGGAAAACTGAATTTGTATGTGCAGCACAGATCCTATTCACTGTATAGGAAATTACATAAGTCTGATTTTGCCCGTATATTGGATCATCTTGAGAACTGAGTTTGTGCATCTCATGTCACTACCTTCACAAAAGCACTGGAGTTTGTCATGTAGCTGAATAGCTTCACATAGTTAGGTCAAGTATGTTTTGCAAAAATATCTTAGTACTGAACTTCCTTTTTGCCAGTGTTGGTACTGTTAGCTCCAAGAAAAATTTTAACTCTTTTTCTTCATCGTACTGTTCAGATTAATCTTGTGGATTTTAATATATTCAGTAAATGTAGTTATGACTAGTTAAAGGTAAAACCAGTGGGGGATGGTGGGCTCTGATTCCTCAGTGGTTAAATTAAGTCTGTTGGGCCCAAGGCTCTATACCCACATTTCAAAGGCCAATACTGCCACTTATTCCTCAGAAACAGATGAAATAGGGATATACATGTCTGAAATTTCCATGGGGATGATATTTTGACAACTGCCAGTACCAGAAACAATACTTTTAATTAATATTAAAAAGAATCCACAGGTGTCTGTCTTAGCACAGAACAGTCTTAGAAGTCTAGCATTGCCTCAGGATCTAAAAAATATAAATAAATCTGTACTGAATATTTTTATCCTATTGTTTAGATCCTATCCAGAATCATGTTTTTTTTTAAAAAGAGAGAAAATAATTTTATCTATAAATAACTTAAATCATGTAACATATCAAAGGAAGTGATAAATTACTGATAGCAAATTAGCTTTATTTCCTGCATAACATTGTCTTCACAGCATTTAATTCATAAGAAATAACAAGTAAAGAAAGAAATATTTCCATGTTTCAACTCTCTTTTTACTTTTAAAACTTTGATCTCAGTAGGTTATAGACTTTGTCCCAAATGCAGCCTCAAGACTGGCATAGAAATGAATTACCGACAGTGAGCTAAAATATCAGAAGTGACATGAATATGAGTTATTGTCTTAGATTCAAAAGTCTCATCTCCTTTTGGTCTGGCTGTGGCAAACCAGCATCACTTTGTGCTTCTTTTCTTACGCAATCAAGAGCATCTTTTACAATGTGTGAGAGAAATGAGACCACTGTCTGTCCTAATTGCTGGAACAATGCGCTGCCCTCCCCTGGGTTGTCACTGTTTTGCCATAACGGTGCTGCCAGAGGTGTAATCATCACACTCATCCACTACTTCTCAGCCAAGATTTAGAAAGTCAGCTCAACATTCTCCACTTCTCTTTTCCTTCTGCACTTCTTCAACACTGCACTTTTAAAGAAGAACTATAAACCTCCTGGTGTATGTGTAGTGTGATTTGCCTTTGCACAGTAAACATGAGTGACATGAGCTGTTTGCAGGAACACTTCTTGTTTGTAAGTGTGGATGTGTCAGCCTGCAGCACTGATCCATGTGGCTCTCTCCCGGTTTCCTGTTCTCTAAGGTTTTTTTATGGCCTCCTAACTCATTTCATTCAGATATTGGTGATCTTGAATTGAAATTGTGGCCACAGCTTTCTTTTAATTCATTGTAATTTGAATTAACTGTGGAGTTTGGAAAGCAAACTTCTTTCCTTTGAGTCTGTGTTAGTTCAATTATTATATAGGTTAAAGTCTTATCAAAATTAATTTTAAAGGTATTCTACTTATTAATATCTTTAATTTGTTATAAGATTCAAACATTTGAAAATATGAGTATTTGTTATTTTAAATGCTGTGTTCATCTAGATTTGTTGAGGAGCAGATTTTGGTATTATAATTTAAGTCACTTTAAAGAAAAGAATAATTTTATTTTCATGTGTCATTTCCTTAAGAAAGAAATATATTCGAGTGTGATCAGTTAGAATACTGAAATACAAGACTGTCAAATAAACAGAGCAAATTCCTTTTTAAAAAATGTCTAATATATATTTAGGTGGAATAAGGAGATGAGTTTTCTTCAGAGTAACTGAGAAGAGCAGCAGAAAAGCTCCCATGCTAGTAATTTACAACAATTCTTCACAGGGGAACAGTTTTTTAGATTTTTTTTTTTTCTTGCGGGGGGAGGATGTTTTTGCGGGACTGAAACTGTTTTTTAGAATGTTCAGTGCTGCAAGAGGGTGTACAGTCCCTGCTTATTGTGGCCAGGTGTTTGCACTAATGGGAGACTGAAAACTGAGTTTTGGATGTGTATGTTTTATCTGATCCTTCTCAGCTTAGTTAATAAATGGAATAAAAATATCTTTAATAACAAATAGATAAAATACATTTGTAGTACTTTAAGTTCTTGGCAACCTCACAGCTGTTAGGCTGCTGAAAAACAGAACATTCAGATTAAAATTTCTGCATTTAAATCTGCCAGTGTTTGAACTTTACTGTATATTTTTGATGACTTGGGAGGTTTGCTTACTAATTTGGAACTTTGCCTAATGTTTTTGTTAAAATAGAACTTTCTATCTTATAATTAATCTCCTTGTTCTGTATGTTCATACAATAAAAGCACAGAACAAATGAGTACTCAAAATTCTAGATGTATAATGAATAGTTAGGGTTTAAACATAACTATTTTCCTGACAAGGACATGGTACTGCTATAAGCAGTTGGCTGTCTTACATTATTCTTTTGCCAGGTTCCTTCTTTTTTTTATAGATTATACAATAAGAATTGGGGTATAGTAAGGACTTTTACAACAGTCAGTCAGCAATAGGACAAGGGGGCACGGGCTTAAGCTCTGCCAGGGGAAGTTTAGGTTGGATATTAGAAAAAAATTCTTTACAGAGAGAGTAATCAGGCATTGGAATGGCCTGCCCGGAGAGGTGGTAGATTCACCATCCCTGGAGGTTTTTAAACTGAGATTGGACGTGGCACTGGGTGCCATGATCTAGTAAACTGACTAGAGTTGGACCAAGGGTTGGACTTGATGATCTCTGAGGTCTTTTCCAACCCAATCAATTCTATGATTCTATGATTCTATGATAACACCACCAAAGGAGCTAGTTCATTTCCAAAAACAAATGAATCTACTTTATTTGTTGCTTATTTAAAATTTAAATTCACTGGTCTTATCTCCACTTGCATGCAGGGGGAATAAATGAGTTTTCCTTATTGATTTATCAATAGAATATCTGGGAGGAATAAAGAACACAGCCCATCTGGTCATGCAGAATGCCATCTTCCATATCTTAATGAAACCAACCAGTGAATTTAGTCAACAATGCAGAACTGTATAGAGCCTAATGCAGAGGTAACTATCTAGGCTTCAAGTTCAAGATTGCCTGTGTTTCTCAGAAAGGGAGAGGTCTGTCTGACTTTATTACTCATGTTCTTCTGTTTACCTGAACTTCTCTTGTACACATTCGCGTTGTCACATCATTTGATGCTGTCTACATTCTGTAAGGCTGGAAAGGGTTCAGTGTCTCAGTAAATTAGATGTTCCATGTACAAAATGATCTTTTCTGTACTCTTCTGTATAAACTATGGGCCTAGACTAAGAAATGATTGCGGTTCTATGGGATGTCCTGTGATTGCATGACTTTCACAGTACACCTAGATACGCACAGTCCAGTACAGAATGTTACTGATGAAAACTGATCAGGACTTGACATGTCCGCCATTGCCTTATATTTCTTCAGTCAAATCTTTTATTTCTGAAACTGCCCAATGACTGTCTAATAAATTTGATCGCACAATAAAATATGATATTTTTGGGGTGGTGCCTTTTCTTATCTATCCGACTCTGCAGTATGCCATTGAAAACTTGATGCCATATTAAATGCCAGGCCATGCTTCAGGTAGATGAATTCCATCTTCTGTAAGCACATTTCTGCAAATTATATTTTCTTGTGTGAATTTCAGTGTCACAGATTCATAATGTTTTTCTCAAAGCCTCATAATTTAATTTGTTGTACGTTTTGGTATCATTTGATTGCGCCTTTCCCGATAGTATCACTAACTGTAGTAAAGCGCTGTGACGTCGCTTGGTCAGGTGGCTGATTCTGAAAAAAAAAGGCCTAAATACAGAGGTCTTGTTACATCATCTTATGAAGGTCAAAGCACTGCTGTGTATTGAATAGTCATGCATCTTCAAGGAAACTTAGGCAAGCGTAAAGAATAACATTTTGTAGATTATAACAGTTCCCAGCAAAATGCTGGGATTTGCCAAACCAGCTGCTCTGTCAAATGTCTTTCAAGATGGCTTTTTTTCTCAAACTTAATGTGACCAAACAAAAAGCTGCTTGAAAGAAAACCTCTTGACAAATTGGAGTGCTAACATCAGGGAGCAACACTGCTATCTGACAAAATAACTTTTGTAACTGGAAGCTGATTGTTTTGTCTAAATCAGGTCCTTAGTAACTTCCTCAATTGAGCAGGATTGCATGTGGCTGAAAACTTTTTTGTTATGCCATTTTTAGCATTCCTTAACCTAATATACTGGAAAGCAGCTCCATGGAGGCATGAGGGAGACTGTCACTGTGTCAGAATTTGCCCTTAAAATGTATTCTAGCTGCCATTTACTGTGCTACATAGAAAGCATCACTGGGTCAAAATGTAGAACAGTAATAACTGTTTCTATGTAAACTATAGCTATTATCTTTTATTTATACCTAGGATACCTTTTATTGTTGGAGACATAATTGATATTCATCTTAATTTTACTCATTGCTGTCCATTTAACTACTTAGTGATATAGTAAGCTATACTGTGATAATAAGATAATTGTGAGATTATAGTGTGAGATTCCAAGGAGGTCCAGTCTGCATGTTAGAGCTGAGGAAACATGGATAAACTTAATTTACAGATTAATTTTTAGTTTAACAGCTCTAATGGTACTCTTTTCTGTGGACATTGTCTGCTAGAAAGTGAACAGAGGTAATTTTCTGAAGGATCTCGGAAAACCAAAAGGCTATCACATCTTGCTTGGGCCACATTTAATTTTCAGGTGCAGGTTTGGAGAGATTCCTGTACTCACAGTTGTCCAGTACTTTCAAAAACTCAGTTCAGAGAGAGACTAGTGAAAATGTCTGCAGTCTTTCAGGAGGACATTTCTGTGTTTCTTGTAGCACTATAGTTTCATGGTCATAAAAAGAGTATAAAAATTTAAAAAAGGAACATAAAAAATCATTTTTTTCCATGAAGTCAACATTGTATTTCAAGATAACAGGTTACATCTGATCCCAGAAGTGGCTGTGCCAGAGAGGAAGGTCAAAAGGGAAAGAAGTACAAATAATCTGTATAAACTGAAAAAGTTCTCTATGTGATAAAATTGTCAAATGTTATCAGGATAAATAAATCTATTAACATGTGGAAGAGAGGGAAGCTTCTTTAGGTAACGAATGTCCTTCGGAATGGATACTCAGCACTGACTTTCATATGATGCAGTGTATTAAAGTTTATCAGAGTGAAAATCTCTGCTGAAATTCAGACAGAGATTCAGAATGTGAACCCATTCACTTTTGCTGATGTTTTGGGTTTTGAGTTCATTTTTATTTTAGCAGTACATCACAGCTTCACTTAGACTGCTAGTGCTGATGTGCAAATTCCTTTTCAAAACCCTTATATTATTACCAGAAGCTTTTCTTATGTCTTCTCTACTTGACTTTGAGTTTATTTTCTGATCTAAAAAGTAGGGAAGTAGAGCTGGATTAATTAATTTGGTTTAAAAATTAGATTATGGACTTCCAACATTTATTTTCCTGCTTTAAGAAACTATTATGAAGTAATCCAATATTCATACACCATAATATCATGAGACATTACTGCATATTACTTTCCATCACTAGATACATAGGTCTCCACATCTCAAAGGCAAAGGAATGGACAGACAGAAGAAGTAGCTTTCCAAACAACACAGAAAATCGGAGCTTGTGTTTCCCATTAAGTTCATGTATTCTCGGCTTACAGTCAAATTCTAAGACCACAGCTCTGCCACAGGGTTACAGCATTCTTGTATCCTTTCCTGCTTTTCAAAGGTGAAGGTAGCTGTGCTTTTGATTAATACTTTTCTCTAAGTCTCAGCTATTTTCTTAAGCACTAAAGAAAGAAAAATGTCTTGTTGAACATAATTTCATTCCCTTATTTGTTTTTCTATAAAAATATATTTTCAGATTCATTTTCTGTACTTAAGTTTAGGCTGTGGATACAGTATTTTCTCAACTGTGAGCTGAGAAGGTTGTTGACTTTTGAATGTTGTGTTCTTTCATATATTTCACATGTGATTTTTAATTCTGGTTTATCACAAATACAAATGTTCAACTGAAACCTTTAAAACAAGTCTGAATTGAATTTACCTGAGAGTACAAACCCATCCCTGTGAGTATCTACTACACCCCCACAGAATTTCTGGTACCTATTAAATTTTCTACAAAATACAGGAGGCTTTTCAAAGTTGTGGGGGTTTGTTTTTGTTTTGTTTTGTTTTGTGTTTTTTTAAGCAGGTCATTTATGTAAATGACTATTGGGACATCTTTTCTTGTTGTAGAAAAANCACAGCTCTTCCTTGTTCTGCTGCACTAGAGGACTGCTAAAGTACAGTTTAAATGTAGTTATCTTAGCCATTATGGTTATAATTTAACTGCTCAGCTAGACATGTTTGGACTGTTCGACCTTGCCATAATGGTTTGTTTACACATAAGCTAAACACATGTAAGAGAGTTTGTGTGGTTTTCATTTTGATTTCTTAGCTAAACTAAAAACCACAAACAAACAAACAAAACCCTACTAGCAAAGATGTCAGCCTTCCTTAAAAAGTCAGCATAGCAAACCACAACAAAACCCAGCTTGGAGGAGTTAGGCATTTTTAATAATTCACCAATTAGGAGCCATAAGCCTTTCATAGAAGACCAAAATTAGAGAGATTTTGCACTCTAAATTTGTGTTTGGAAGAGGAGATGATATAAAAACAGTTTTTTCTAAACTCTGAATGGAAATCTCTAATATTTACTGATTTACACAATCATACTATTGTATTTTTCCAACATTTTATCTTTTGTTGTCCTAAGAGTTAGCTTGTAAATTAGAACAGAAAAACATGAATTTAAACCATGTTCAATCAAAAAGATACTTTTTTACATGGAATCTATTTGTGTCCCTCTTTTTAATAATTAGTATAAGTATAATTTGCATAATAACTCATCAAAAAAACCTGTGAAAACTGATAAACTTATTTAGGACTAGTGCAATGAAACTAAAAGGCTATATCTGAAATCAATGTCAATATTTTTTAAATTTGTAATTCACTTTCGAAGATTGAAGCATAGAAATGGACATAAATATCATGTGGTAACGTATATCAGGGTCAGCTTGATACATAGCATAAGTTCTTTAACTTAATGGCATAAAATACCTGAACTGAATTCCCATTCATAAATAGTAAAGAAAAATTGACAACAGGTATTTTTAGAATTATGTCTGAAATTGTATTTTATAAATAAGATTGTACTGTTGTGATAATTATGCTAAGAGTAATAGAATATTAAAAAAGCCAGGAAATACTTGTCCTGATTATATAAGAGGAAAAAGTTGCCAAAATTTTGCCTGGTAGTCAATTTAATTTCCAAATATTTTTATGAATTTTTCAGAAAACACTTTTTCAAGATGTTTTGTTATTTAGTGTGATATATTCACAATGATAAAAATTATATCTGGAGCTAGTTTTCTGAAGTATGGATAAAATTGTTTGGTTCAAATAAGTAGCTCGATGTTTTGATTATTATTAGAGACTACGAGCATACTAGGATAGAAGAATTTGTGTTATGGTAGTTTTCCCTTACACTTGGTAACTTTTTGGGAATCACTAAGGTCAGTTATGTAATCATTTTAGCAGCATGAAAAATTAAATTGGACAGACTTATCATATCAAACTCTCCAAAGACTGATGTCATTAGAAAAGCTGTATATGCACAAAACATGAAACAAAATCTTTACCCATGTTGTGGTTTAACCCCACCCAGCTGCTGGCTCACTGTCCCACAGTGGCATGGGGGAAAGAACTGGAAGGGTAAAAGTTGGAAAACTCATGGGTTGAGATCAAGACAGTTTAATAGGGAGAGCAAAAGGTGCACACACAAGCAAAGCAAAACAGGAATTAATTCCCTGCTTCCCATGTGCAGGCAGGTGTACAGCCATCTCCAGGAGAGCAGGGCCCATCACGCATTACAGTTACTTGGGAAGACAGATGCCATCACTCCAAACATCCCCCACATCCTTCTTTTTCCCTTAGCTTTATATGCTGAGCATGATGCCATATGGTATGGAATATCCCTTGGGTTACAGCCTCCTCACTTTTGGGGTGGTGTGAAAAGCAGAAAAGGCCTTGATGCTGTGTGAGCGCTGCTCAGCAATAATGAAAACTTCTCTCTATTATCAACACTATTTTGGCCAAAAAAACCAAAACACTCTTGGGATTGCTATAAAAAAAACCCAACTATATCCTAACCAAAACCAGTATATTGTATTTGATAAGTACACTTCACAAGATGCATTCTTTTTTCTCCTGATTTACTAATTTCTCTCTATTAATCTGAAGTTTCTCATATGAGAGTTGATAGCAGTACTAAAACATTTTTAATGTGTATGTGGCTATTTCTGCATCATCTTCATGAGATGAAGTTCATGGATGAAAAAAATTCCAATGCATCTCTGAAACAAGGTTGCAATGTCATATTGATTCTGAAGCTGATTGATGTTATGTGACAAAATGCTACTTCTATTTCTGGGAGAGGGCATAGAAGCTAAGGTAGAATTAAGATCTAAAAAGATAATTTTTAAATCAATATTCAGTCATTTACAGCCTTTGAAAACAAGAGTTATTTTCCTAAACACTGTATTTAAGGAAGCAGTGCAGCAGAGATTTATAATTACTTTCTGCCTGCCTAACTTATGAGGGGAACATTCTTGGCAGAAAGGGGGTTCTTGCTCTGCTCCTAAACACAGTGAAGAACTGTGGTGCGTAAACTATTTCTCTCCTTTTGGGTTGTAATTCTAGTAAACATGCCAAATATCATCTGACTGTTTACATACAGAAAACAAAAATGGAGCATTGCATATGTTTGTCTTCTTTCAGACCAGTGTACTCAGGCCTTTATTAGCAGTATTCACCAATGTCAGCATTTCTGATTTAATGAATTCTGCCTATTCCAGATAGGTGGAAATCTGTTATTCTAGTAATAGTTTCTTTTCAGATTCCCTTGAAAGGAAATATCTGAAATACTGCGTTGTGGAAAAAAGAATATTTTCAATATTGTCAAAAAGTAGAATCCAATATTAAAATGACCTTAGGAATACACTCCCCAACAATGTAGCTTGGTAAGGTTCTTTGAGATAAAGACATGAAAATTAAGAAGTCGGAAAACTCGGTTGCTAATTTACATAGAATTCATGGATTAAGAAATGATATGGACTTACAAAGTCTGACTGTGCTTGCATTTTCTTGAATAAATATTTATTAAGGCCTTTAACACATGTGATTCACTGAAAGGCTCAGTTTATTCCTTGACTACTTTCCGCATGAAACCAATTTGGATATTGTTAAATTTTATTGAGCAACATTTGTGTTAACATGGAGTTCTAGCCTCTTCTTGCACTTAAAAAATTGTCATGCCACTTTAGAATGCTGGAACCCTCTAATTTACAGGGACATATCCCAGTGAGGTCTATGGAAACTGCCATTTGGAAATCCAAGTAGCAAAGCATGAGCTGACATTAGCAGAGACAATTAAGAATCATAATAGAAGGGTGGAGTTTTGGTTTGGTCTTTTTTTCTTACACCATATTGTTTTTCATTCCCTTTCTCTACATCGCCACCTGCAGATGTTGAGTTGTGGCCTCCGCCATTGCCTACAAAGCTAAAAATGGATTTTGAATACAGGCAGTCGATGGTAGTGGAGTAGAGTCATGCAAATAGAAAAGCAAAGGTTAATTAACCTACTTGTGTATTAAGGCAGAATTTTTTTTATTGATGGAGAATAGAAGGAAAGAGGAGAAATGGAGGAGAGCTGAAGAGGCTTTCTGCCTACCAAAGGAGAGAAGCTGTGCTCAACATGTGAATGAAAATGGGATTCTGTGATTCTTTATGAGGAGAGGTGGGAAAGCAAAAGGTAGCTCCTGTATGGAGGACTGAGTGTGCCCTTTAGCAACGGATCTCTCTGTTGTAGTGCTTCTTGTGCATTTTTTCTAAGGGAAGAGTATTAAAAACATTAGAGCCTCTGAATGAAAAACTTTACCTTGAACAATTCAAGGGCCCACTTCTCAAGCTTGTCCAGGGTCCCTCTTGGTGAAATCCTGTCCTTCTTTTGTTTCAACTGCACTGCTCAGCTTCACGTCATCTGAAACTTGCTGAGGGTGCACTCACTGTCATTGGTAAAAATATTAAAGAACACCAGTCCCAGGAAAGAAGATAATATATATTAATGGTATGGCATCTTTTTACACTTGCTGATCCTGATTTAGGAAACTGAAAATATGGACATTGTGGGGCACTGATAGAATCTATACTTGAAAAAGAATAAATTCATACTTTCCCTAGGTCCTTTACTAGGGAACAAAAGGACTTTTTAATAATCACTTTCTGTATCTTCAATCTGTATAAGCAGAAATTATTTTAATAGTTTGAAATGTAGAAAAAATTTAATACTTTTTATTACTGAATTTGAAAATATTAATATGATTATTTCTGTTATTTCCATATGGAATCTTGAAGCTAATGAATTGCTGCATGAATTCAGATAAAAACTCCATTTAACCTATGCTAACAACTGACAGTAGAAGCAGCTTTACTACCTTTATGATTGAATTGCATGTGGATAGTTTATGTTTAGCAGACATTGTCAGAGCTCTCTCTCATAAACTAGTCTGTTTCTTTTTCTATTGTTTGACAATTTATATTTAAAGGCTACTATTGTATGGAAAATATTTCCACAATAAAATGGTGTGTCATGTGAGAAAATCCTCTTAAATATATCCTCAGTAAGATTCTGGGTGAATTGTTTCATCACCCTTCTTCACGGTAACTGAAGCTGACATGCATTTTCTTTTAGTATTTAATAACATCTACATAGGATATACCACTTAGCACAGGATGAAGTTTCTCCCACCTGAAAGAGATAGACATAGTAAGTTTGTTGTGATACTTCAAAGAAATAGTAATTTTTTCCAATCTTGGATGAATGATTTCCCGTAAGAAACCCAAGTGTAATGTGTATCCTAAGGAAGAGATAAAAGAATGCTTGAGAATCACTTCAGCTTAAATGTAGAACCTGGCAGTGAAACTTGTCCTGAAGGCTATCTAACATCACAGAGTTTTCATCTGTGCATTATATTTCTAAATTTAATCTGTCAATTTAACAGCTTCTGCAATATGCGAACTAAAGTCATACACTTGAAACAGTCTCCTTCACTTTCTTCTGGTTTTTTTGAAGATTGAGACTTCCTTACACATTAGCTACTTTTCCTGATGTAAATGCACAGAAGAGGGAAAAAAACCACCACCATCTTTTCAAATAATTCCATTAGAAGTTAGTTTTTTAGTGTATGTCTGGTAGAAATAAAGCACAGAAAGACCTGTAATCTCTGCTGATTTCAGGTGTACATAGCTAGTGTCAGTCTTTGGCCATAAAATTAGCACAATATCAATAAGAAGACAAATGTGGTAAGATTGGTTCAGGAATGTGTAACAACACAATGAAAATGCAATTAAAAAAAAAGACAAGAAAGTTAAGATACATACTATATTTACTGCCTTTTAAATACTGTGGTTCTATCAAGATATCATAAATTGGATTTTTTTCATCATTTTTCTGCATGAAAACATAATTTATTTGCTTGTAGACACCCATCATAGAATCACAGAGTCATAGAATATGAGGTTGGAAAGAATAAGGATCATCTGGTCCAACCTTTATTGGCAGAAGCACAGTCCAGTTAAGATGGCCCGGTACCCTGTCCACCTGAATCTTAAGCATCCAACGCTGGGGAATCCACCACTTCCCTAGGGAGATTATTCTGATGGCTGATAGTTCCTATTGTGAAAAATTTTCCACTTGTGTCCAGCTGGAATCTTACCCTCACGTTTTCTATGTGACTCCTTGATGAAAGGGAGTCTCCATCTTCTTCGTAGCCACCTTTTACATACTGGGGCATAGTGATAAGGTCTTCCCTTCTCAAGGCTGAACAAACCAGTTCTCTCAGCCTTTCCTCATGTGGCAGCTTCCCAGTCATTATTCATCTTTGTGGCCCTTCTCTGCACCCTCTCCAGCCTGTTCACATCTCTTTTGTATAATGCAACCAAAACTGAACACCGTGTTCCAGGTGTGGCCTGACAAGCCCTGAGCAGAGTGGGACAATGACTTGTTTCTCTGCTGGTGGTGCCCTTGTTGATGCAGCCCCACATCCTGTTGGCTTTCCTTGCTGGAGCAGCACACTGCTCGCTCACATTGGGCTTGTTGCCCACCAGGACCCCCAGGTCTCTTTCCACAGAGCTGCTTTTCAGTGCTGTTTAACTCAGATAAGGTACAAAACAGAAGCAAAACACCTAATTTTATGGAGCTAATGATGTTTCTACTCTTGTACAAAGTAAGATACTATAAAAAGACACATCAATCCATGACTTAGAAGTTGAAGATTTTATGAGATAAGTATTCACAAACTGCAGATCTGGAAAAAACCTGCATATAAATAGTGATTCAATATTTACAGATCCACATTTTACCCTGGAATTTAATATAGGAATTTTCTGACTCACCAACAATATTGCTTTATGGAAACTTATGAATAATAGTGAATTATAAAGTTAAATCAAGGTCACCTGAAAGATGTTTAACATATTAGTCATAAGATCCATGGTGGAGTTCATTAAATGCATTTATTAACTACGTCAAATGTGTTCTCTTCACAATGCTCCCTTGAAGAATTATTTCTATGCTGATGAAAACCCCCACAATATTTGCTAATTGCAGTATTTTTCTCATTTTTGTTTTATTCTTAGTCTTTATGGTTATGCATATTATATATTAATTCAAGTCAGATAACAGGAAGCAAAAATAATTGAAAAATCAAACCCTGGTACTTTCATATTAATTAAAATTATTGGCTTTTATACTGTCCGGGAGAAAAAAATTACTCTTCTATCTGTTTTGTTTTAGTACTCTAAGTCAGGGATAATGTAAGTGATAGTTCATGTACAAAGAGAATTCATTGTATAAAATGCAATGCAAGATAAAGTATTGTAAATTATCAATTCTAGTGGAGATATACCAGTATTGTGATGCAATGATGCCAAGGAACTTAAGCATCTGCAGATCATAAACTGCGGCAGAGGACTGCTCAAAGGTGGCACAGACTTTGGATATCAATTCCTTGCTCCTCTATTTAAATATTTTCACCAATTTTGATTTTTGCTCAGTATCCATGTATATATGCATATCCTAAATATTACCAAATTTTAAAAAACCCCAAACCTAGGCTTTTCTGTTGTTAGGGGGATGCTTCAAAATGAGACTCCAATTTCCAGTGGCTGCAGTCAGGTTCTTTGTGGCTTACTTGAATTTCTCACTCTGTGACCTGTGGGGGACGCAAAGTAGTCCTTTTTGGAAAAAAAAAAGGGAAAGCTATTTCAGAGGATAGTGGCTGAGGAATGAGAATTTGAATTTTAATCCTGTCATATTGAGGCAAGAATAGGACCAGGCCTCCCACATAGTCTGAGTGTTGTAACCAATAGGCTATTATGCAAATACCCAACGGCACTGAGATATAAAGTGACTGTGACTACTGTACTTTGTGCTGAGCTCAGTGCTATCACTGTGTGGGAGGCATGTTCAAAGCAGACAAATTGGGTCCAACTGTGTTGTTTGGTTTGTAAATCCCCCAAAACCTTAGCTGTTCAGATTCTGTCTTCAGTGAAGGTGTCTGATCTTCTGTGAGTGTATTCTAATGCACCTTTTGGTGTCAGGGGAAGAGTTGATGAAAATCTAAGCACTCTACAAACTCAAAGGAATTAGAGTTAGGGATTTTTTGGAATGCCTTAAATTCAGTTTCCTAGGTTTTACATTGGTCTATTTCAGTTATTTTCTGGGCTGCTGTAGTTCATAACAGTTTACAGTTTGGCAAAAGTTTTTCATCTTAAAGCAAAGTCCTAATATATATAAAAAGCTGATTTTCAGTTGATTATTATTGCTGCAGACAATTTGTTTACAAGAATGACTGTGGCATCAGACTGAAGATTCCTGGTCACTCTGGGAATGGCCTGCTATGGAAGGAAGGAAGAAGGGAATGATGTTTTCTGTGGAATACTCTTCTTGAAACAATCTGAAACCTCCAACTTTTGTTTCAGAGCTGTTATTTGGTTTCTTTTCTCTCCCCTTTTGGTTTTTATTTTTGGGGGGTTTTTTGTGCTTTTGTTTTGTTTGTGTANTTTTTTCCAGCAAAGGTCTTTGGTGGGGGTTTTTTTGGGTTCCTGGAGGGTCTTTTTGATCACTAATGGCCCCAAATACTGGAAACAGTAAGATAGTGATGGCTCTATTGAGGTGCAGTTATGTTAATAGTGTTAGACTTACAGAATCCTTTAGGTGGGAAAAGACTTCTGAGATCAAGTCCAACCTTGAACCCAGCACTATCAGGTGCACCACTAAATTATGTCCCTATGTGCCACAACTACACATCTTTTAAATACTTTCAGGGATGATGACTCCACCATTTCCCTGGGCAGTCTGTTCAAGTACTTGACAACCCTTTCAGTGAAGAAATTTTTCCTACTATCCAATTGAAATCTCCCCTGGCACAGCTTGAAGCCATTTCCTCTTGCCTGTTGCTTGTTACCTGGGAAAGAGACCAACCCACACTTTACTACAAGCTCCTTTCAGGTAGTTGTAGAGAGTGATAAAGTCCCTCCATGAGCCTCCTTTTCTCCAGGCTAAACTACCCCAGCTGCCTCAGCTGCTCCTTATATGACGTGTGCTCCAGACCCGTCATGAGCTCTGTTGCTCTTCTCTGGACTTGCTCCGGCATCTCCATGTTTTTCCTGAGATGAGGGGCCCAGAACTGAGCACAGGATTTGAAGTGTGGCCTCACCAGTGCTGAGTTCAGTGTCCTAGTCCTGCTGGGGTTCCTCAGTTGGGTTCCTCAATTAAGTCTTGATAAATGCATATCATAGAACTTGTGTTGACTAAATCAGTTTAACCAATTCAATTTAAAATAACAGCAAAGGTGAGAAATTGAAGACTCTAACCTGGATTTGCTACAGTGGGCACACTTGCATGAGCTTCCAAGTGAACTACTACTCTAATTACCTTGTTTTCGGTGCTTTTTTACTTAGCCTAAGTAATTAGCCTAACAAATTAGGCGAGTGAACATTAGCTTTTAAGAGCATGCTTTTTTTTTTTCTTTATTTTTTTTTCTGCCCTCAGATAGGTTCTGAGAGCCTGAAAAAGCAGAGCTACATAAAAGATATTAAATTTGTGTGATGTTTAACTTGTAGGGCTTTGTATTGCTGAACATAACATGCACAGAATTATCTGTTTGGGATAATCAGTTCGTTACTTTCATTGATAAGCAGAAACAGCCCGTCATTATAACAGAGAAACCTTCTGAACCTTTTTTTATATTTTGCTGATTTGTTTTCAAAATGACATGTTGAGCTTTCTGTGAATAGCTAATAACTCTTGGGGATGGTTCTGTGAGGTATAAGGGTTGGACTCAATGATTCTTGTGCGTCTCTTCCAACTCAGCATCTTCTGTGATTCTGTAATACACTTCACACAACTTCCACTGCATCAAATGGAGTTACTTCACCATTCCCCAAACAGAACAGGAGGTAAAGAGGGAAGCAATTGGAAAGACATAAACAGGACATGCAGATTATTTCTTAACAAAACTCTTGGGAAAAGAACGTTAAAAGGATCAAAAAATTAGTGTTTTCTTGGGAAGGGAGTGCCAGGAAAAATAAGTAAAATTTCTCCAGTAGTTAAAACCTGGTGGTTTTGCACATGAGTCTCTTTGATGGATGTTAACACTCAGTCATTAAATGAAGAAATATATGTATTCTGCATTACCCAGGTTCATTATTTGTGGAAATAATTTTGTGGCCATATCTTCCAAAAAGTCGTATGAGTTTATCCAAATTGCCCAGTCAGCTCTGAACAAAATTCAGTCCTGTGAGTTATGTGGTACTTCCTTTTGATTTGGTAATAGAGAAAATTGTGATTTGCAGGGTTTAACAAAACAAATTCTCACATTTTAATGCATTGGACTTCATATGAACTGGAAGGCACCTTATCAATTGCAAAAAACAAAACCAAAAAACAATAACACCAAAAAAAGTTTCAAAAGAAGATGAAAATTGTTCACACACATGAAAGTGCTCACACACCCACATACGTATATCTCCAAATGATAGATTTGTGCAAAAACACGATTTTGTCTCAAATGGTCTGTCAGTAAATGAGACATAAACATCTGCAAGGCATTTACTTTAAAGGTATATTAGAGTGGTTCTTTCTGGCTGATTGGATTGGTTTCTTGGGCAAAAGTGTTACAAAAAACCCCCACATTATTAATATTCTAAAAAAAATAAAAATAGTGTAACACTAAGAGCCAACTTCCCATCTGTTTTCTGTTTTGAGGTCTTTAAATCTTCCTCAGGAAAAGAAGTGCAAGTCACTACTTAAGAGTAGTTTTGTTCAGTTTTAGTAATATTGTTCTGGAAATTCAGTGCTATATCAGTATTTGTTCTAACATAGATAAAAGACTTCTGTAACAGTTAAACACAGGAAATAACATATTGAAGTATAGGCTGACAGTGAAACATATGGTGGATAGACCAGATGTGAATATAGTTATGCATATAATATAATATAATATGCTATTATAGGTTAACACTGATCCCTTTCCTGTGATAAATTACAAGGTGTAGGAAAATTATCTTTTCAACTGAAAAAAAGAAGTGAATATTGCCGACTTAGGTTCTATAGTAGGTCAGTATTCAGGCCTATAATAATGCTGACTTGTTCCTAGTTTATAGCATAGTCCACAGCATGCTGCACTTTTATTAATTCCCACAGTGAGCTGAAAGCAGGTTATACACTTCTCTTAAACAAATACACCAGCTTTCATTTAATAATGGCTCTAAATGACTGCTAAGTAGAACTACTATAATGCTATTAATATGCTGCTAATTAGTATCATGTTTCAACAGAACAAAATAAGGAAATCTTCAGGCTATAAAATTAATTCAGTTTAACAAATTATTATCTTGAGAACAAAGCAAAAATAGATTATTCTGCTAGTAAACTTTAACATGTCTTCATATGAAAAGTTGTGGCACAATGCATCAGTGAGCTGAAATTTAATACACAGGAGAATTGCATAACAGTGATAAACAGCCTATGGAATAAGTCTAGGCAGGCAAGTCTTGTTTTATCTTCTCCCATTAAATGTGCTGCAAGAATAAGGGAACTCTATTGATTTAGATGTTTAAAGTTTGTGAATTGTCCAGTCAATACCATATGAAGCCATTAATGAAAAAAGGTCATGTCATCACATAGAAGAGTTTGGGAGAGTTTTTTCATTTTTCATAGGTAGTGTTGATTTTCCAGGCACAAATATAGAGATCTGATTCACAGATGGTTTAGGATGAATATTTGTATGTGTTTCTTTTGGTGGGAGCAATAAGTGTCTCTTTCCCAGCATCTTCATTGTACTGCTAAAAGCATTTGTGAATTTACCCTGGGAGGTGATTTGAAGTATTGACTAGATTAAAATAGTACTTGTTTCTCAGATTCTGTTTCATCTAAACTGATGAATTAATTCAGATTACAATGATACAAAATTAGTATTGATGGGGACAGGCATACATGGGAGCACTGAAACTGGCACCACCTTTGTGAGAAATGCTTGAGAATCCATGGTTCCAAACTGATGAAAAGAAATGGATACTCTCATGAAATGTAGCAGTTTCTTGAGCTGGGTTTTGGTGTAGAAATATCTTACAGTAATGCTTGAATTCAGATAACTCAGCTAAATGCTATTTTCTATATCTGTGAACAGGAATTTGTTTTAAATATTAAATTATTTTAAAGATTTTTGTCGCCATTTAATTTGCATGGGTTTTTTTCTCATTTTTGAAAGACTTCACTATGTTGGTGCATGATTTACATGCTAACTGGGATGTAAATGTAGTGGAAGATTTT
>VWZG01010126.1:62138-81714 GCA_013396735.1 Grallaria varia | reverse complement strand
AAAAGCTGTGCCTCGTTTAGAAGGAGGTCTCACTTTCTTTTTTTCCCCCTTTTTTAATGACCTGAAACTATTCCAATTGATTCTGCTGTGCCACTCTTCAAACTGACATCTCTATTCTCCTCTGACCTCTTACAGATTTATTTATATATTTTGGAAAAGCTTCAAAAAGTAACTTTGAATTAAAGTAGTTCTTGCCGTTTCATATAGAAACTAACTTCAGTTGCCAGAGTAGTTTTTTGGACCCAGTGATGTTTTATAAATACATAGGATGAAACTGATATATATGACCTTGAGAACTGTAGTGAGTGAAAGGAGTGTATGACAACAACATACTAAAGATGGAAATATGCATTTACCGGTGTGAGATGGTTATTATTTTACAAAATTATCATCTCTAACCTGTAACTCCTTTTCTTTGAGGAAAGGTAACGAAGTCTGGGGACTTAAAATTTATAACTGCTGGAGGCTGAAGTCCACATTTTCAGTATCCAGGATTGTTTTTTCTCACTTCTAATTTTTCCTCTGTTTTCTCACTCTCCCCTATGCACATGAGAGAAGTTTTCCATGTGCTTCATGCATAATACAGTTTTCTAAATAATTATTATTATAACTCTTTTAAATGGAAAATGAGAATTCACATTATGGTAAATATATGTCTTTGTGCAAGCCGCACTGTAGCAGCCTCTGCTGCTTCTCCTGTGCTTCATCATAAGGCCATAGGTTTAATTTCATTACTTCTGTGACCTGATGGGAAATTAATTGTCTGAAAAAATGTTTTTATCTTTTTCCTGGTTGGACAAGGCAATGTGATGTCTAGACACAGCATGAGGGAAGTGGTTGAGGAAAGAAAGGAGGAGGAAAACAGGACTGCCATTCTAGCAGCAGTCTTCTTTTACTAGGTAAACATAACATTTGCACGTGAGAAGAACAAACATTTCCAACCTCCATTTAGCTTGGAGTTTTGGGGGTTTTTTGGTTGTTCTTTTGTGGTTTGTGGGTTTTTTTTAAAAATGTAAATTCTGACCCATTTATAGTTATCTATAGTCCAAAATTTGGCTGTCTTTTTTAGCTGTAACTAAACATAATAAAAAATACTATTTTTTCCTGTCTAAATTGCTTTTGTTACAATTAAAAACCTCTTATTAACTTTTGAGATTTTATACATTTTTATTTGGGTGTGAGAATAGATTAAAAATAATTATACTTATATGATCAAAGAAAAATTATGAATGTAAAGAGAGGAAGACATTTTAGGGGACAAAGGTTATATATGTTATATAGCAACACACTCATAAAAGTGTTTTTGTTAATACTTTCTTCCTTCAAATTTTGGATCTGTCTCTTGATAAAATTTGTGGACTTTACTTAATCTTGCATCTCTCATTCGACTGAGTAGTTTTGCTGATGAGAAAAGATGTGGTCAGTAAGCAAGAACTGATAATACAGATGGTAGAGTTTGTTAGTAACCTACATAAACCCCCTGCAGTCTTCAAGGGAAAGTATTAGCCTAGATACCTGTGCCTGCCATATCTGTGCTCACAGATACGAAGAATATTTTATGACTCAACACATAAGTGACCGTAGGTTATTTGGTCTTGTGCTTTAGTCTGAAACAAGCACATTTCATGACTAGAAAAGTATTTCCTAAAAGAAATATGCATCTATTCAGACATACAGGAAATATAAGATTTCCTTACAGGTAAGAAACTTTAGAAACATGCCAGCTAATGAGCATGAGAGATTAAGCCCAGAGACCTATTATGCTTCTCTTTGGAAGGTCTGGGTCTGATTCAGGGTTTTGAATTCCCCCCTCCTTGATGATTCCAGATCCAAAAGTTCAGTTTTGGGGAGGGTTTTTTAGTTCTTTTCCCCTTTACAGACAGTTTAATAGTTTGTCTTTATCAAGTCACAGCTTCAAAGTTTTCAAGGTGTTGATAGTAAGTCTAATATGCTGTTAAGAAAATATGTTGTATTTAGGATAGTGAAAAAGAAGTGCCTTAAACTTGTAAAAGGAGCCAGTCCTTTCTGTGAAGGGTCCTGTTGCAAGCAGAAAACACCTGGACAACCTGCACCTCCTCAGCAGTGAAAGGGAACTGTAATTTCTTGTGGCCAACTGTGCAAGGTCATTGGAAAGTGGAATACATGATCCTTTCGAGTGATCCCATGCAAACATCAGGGTTAGGTTGGATGGGGCTGGAGCAACCCGGTCTAGTGGAAGAAGGCCCTGTCCATGGCATAGGGGTGGAACCAGGTAATCTTTAAGGTTCCTTCCAACCCAAGACATTTTATGATTCTATGAAACCATGAAGTTATTGTGAATTCCTGCATATTGCTGGGATCATGACTAACCCCTACATCTAGGTGCATCACTCTCCTGGGTTCTTGATAATCTTCAGCATTTGGTTATCAGAAGAGGCAAGGCCTCCTACTGTTGAGAAGACAGTTAGAGACAAATCCCCTTTCCTGCACAGATGAATAACTCACACTGCTGCTTCAGATACCAAAAAAATAGTTATGTGCAGTGTAATTTTAGTCTTAAGATTTGGACTGAGACATGGCAATATTCATTATATGGACTCTGCTGTGGAATTCCATGTAGTCTGCAAAGCCACAGCATATATCTACTGTGAAAAGAGTGTGTGCAATAGACTATCTTTACCTTCTATTTTTCACTCTTACAATGGTCAGATAGTGTCAGGATATTCATAGAATTTGGAAAGGGGAAAAAAATTTCAAATCTGGAAGAAGCATGGGGTGTTTCCACCCTTATATCATTAATGGGACAGCAGGACTCAGTATCTTTCCTATAATCCTCAATACTTTAGAGACTTCAGTATTCATAAGGGATGTTTACATTACTATTTTTATAAAGAAATGCATTTATGCAGCTTCTCTGATGCATGGAATAATCTTCTAACCAAGAATAGTGAGATACAGTTGAGAAAAATCTCTCAGACAACTTGGTCACAATCCTTCTATACAAAACATGATCAATATATAGAACAATAGATTTTAACTTAGAAAATCAAAGTGAGCATCGGAATAGCCTTTTATATTCTCTTGCAACTCAAAATTAATTGCTTCCTTTTATTAAAGTCTGATTAGTAAATTTTACAACCCTAGAGGATGTGCAGTGAATAATCACTTCCTCAGCCTCATGTCCTGTTTTAGTTGTATGTAGTGTCATTAATATGGACAGAAAAAATGGCCAAGTTATTTCTTTTCTTGTTTTTCCTGGTCTTTCAGAAGTTTTGCTTTTTGCAGATACTTTTTTTCTGAGCCGTTGAAATTGATACACTGCTCATACTGTCAAAATAAATATCCTTTGCCAGAATTGGAGCAATCTTAATGTCTAACTGTAGTATATAGGCAATAAAATTTAATAAATAATTTCTTTTTGAAGTCAATTAGAAAGTATTCATACAAATAAAATAAGAATATTTGGAATAATTTCCTTCATGAAAATCCTATAGAACTCTTTTACATGTGAAAACCATTTTATAGACAAATTTTTTCTTTCAACATAGTCCTGAAAACATGTGTGTATGTATATATATGTATGCATACACTATATATATAAAATGCATACATTCTTAGCAAGTGTACTTCTGCCTCTACTTAAAATACTGCAAAGTTAGGTTGCTCAAAATAATAGGTGCAGCTGTGGTATGCCGTCACAGAGCTGAAGGCAAGAGATAAAGTTGTTTTTTCTTTTAAATATTGTAGACTACAAAAAATGCAATTAATACAGACTTTCAGCTTCTCCCATCAAGAGACAACTCCCTGCTTAGTTCATTAGACTCTCCATCAGGCTATATAAGAGCAAATAACACTGTTCTTCTTTCTCAACATTAAAGAAGACCAATTTATATGCACATTTTTCTAGAGGTTCTAGAGTGCTCATAAATGTTTTGTCTATTTACTTACATGAAGGAGATTTAAAATTCTAAAGTTAGAAATAAAAATATTTATTTTGCTTTAAAGTAAACCTATTACTACTGGTTTCCCTACAAATAAAGATTTTTAAAGATTTCCCTTTCAATTTTAATATACTTAGCAATCATATTTGTCTCAGTAATTTAGGAAAACAATAACTAATCTTTTGGTGTTAATTCTTTTTGATAGAACATTTATTATTTCTGGTAAGAAAATGAACTATTGAGAATTGCCATCGGGGTTCATATATTAGAACCCATTAATTCATTGTATAAATTTCACAGACCCCAGAGAAATGCTAAAAAGTTTTTCAATAGTAGTGGGTCAATTCCATGTGCAAATTGAGCATATGAGGTTTTCCAGTGCAGGCAATGGAATGACTTGTCTTTTCTAAGTTTGATGCATAGTTAAATGTATTGCTGAGCTGGAAAGCTGAGGTGGTATTTAGCATTTCCCCGTGTAAGGATCTGATCTGTTTGTTACATAGACAATAGAGAATGACATTTATAATGATTCATATCTTCATAAAGTTTATAACTAAGATAATATTGAATGAATCACATTTCTAAAATTCTCATCTATCTCTAAAATGGGAACCTTGATGACTAGTTAGATTACATGACTAACCTTGGGTGGTTAAAGTTAAGTGAGAGTAATCCCATCCCCAGTAACCACTGGGCATACGTATAAGCATAATCTGACATCATTAAGACTTCTAGAAAACTGTGCTACTGAATTCAGAGGAAGGAACAAGCCTGTGTCAGAGTCATGTGTTTATAGATGACCAATGCTCAGTGGAGTTTGAAGAATGTTCTACAAAGCCATAGTAGGAAAAAGAAAACACATAGAACAGGTCTTTATACTGAGGAAGGCTTTAAGGCAGTGCTGTAAGATGTGGTCAGTTAGTCTGGTAGCTGTAGAATTTGCAGCTTGAAGCAGATTGAAGTAATTTTGAAGCAATATCTTTAGAATATATTGCAGATGATGAACCAATTGCATTTGCAGAATAAATGATGCATGACAAAGGGAAACATTACTCATGGGAGAGTTTGAATTTTATGAAATGAAACAGGGATGTTAAGTTTAAAATGAGACTTTTTATGTTTTCTAGTGTTGCATATTTGCACATGATCTGTTTTCACTAGAAATCAAAACAAAAGGAAATAAAAAGCAAAAACCTGACATACTTTAGTCTCTGAGTTATGGATGACAAGACCTAGATTTTATGCTGGATCTCAGATCTTCTGCATTCTGTCTTCAATAGTCATTAGCTAAAACTCAGATACTGTTCAGGAACTGGACTTGAATCCAGATCTGTCAACCAGGTAATGAAAGAGTAGCCTTGCGGACAAGGACTTAGGATACTGGTGGATGCACAATTGGACATGAGCTGGCAATGTGCACTTGCAGCCCAGGAAGTCAACCATATCCTGGGCTGCAAACGAACCGTGACAAGCAGGCTGAGGGAGGTGATACTGCTTTTCCACTCTGCTCTTATGACACCCCACCTGGAGTGCTGTGCCCAGCACTGGGGCTCTCAGCACACCACGTGGACCTGTTAGAGCGTGTCCAGAGCAGGGTCATGGAAATTATCAGTGGGTTGGAGCACGTCTCCTGTGAAGACTGGCTGAGGCCACCCTTGTATGAAATGGTATTAGTCAACAAAGTAATGAACACCAACAGCAAGTGCAATACAAAAGTGTGATTGCTGCATTTAACTTTGATGAATGCCTCATGAACTCAAATCAAAATATTTGTATGTATGAAATTTCATTGCAAATCCTTTTGTCTGCAACTGGGTTTAGTGTTAAAGAGGACAAAAAAAAAATATCTGCACACTAGGAGAAAAATTCACCAGTCAGCTTAGTAAGAACACAGAATTGTTATCCTGGAGAGGAAATCAGGACCTTTCAGTTGAAACATTAAAAAGTACTCAAACTGAAAAAACTCAAAACATTGCACTTTTAAAGTTTTCTTTATTTTCAGTCTGAAAACTAAACATTTTTGTTACAAATTACACAGATTATCAGAGTTTACACATAACTAAACCTGCAGGAATATATCACCATCACCTGCCTGCTTATTTTAGAAACACTGTTTCAGCTACATTTGTTAATTGTGCCCATCTACTCTTGTTTGCTGTTCTGTAAAAAAAAAAAAAAAAATTGTCTTTGTAAGAGTTGAGCCCCTGGTTTCACAGTTCTGACCACACATCCTGCAGTTTAAGGAAAATCTGTCTGCTAAGAATCAAAACCAGTTTTATCCAAGTACTTTGTCAATCATTTCTGTCTGACTGATTGAAGAGCTGATCTGTAATACCAAAAACTTACTTCTTTAACGAGAAAAATGTGTGTTTTCTCTCTATTATTCATATAACACTTTGCCTTTGTGGGAAATGACTTTCAGAAAGTGGTGGTTTACTAAACTTTTTTTGAGGATTTCTGCAACTTACTGGTAGTCCAGCTAGTCCAGTAAAGAAATTATATCATTCTTATGTGAATGCCAAAATCCTAAAGGACATTTCCAAGATCATTCTACAACTCATAGTGTCTGTGTATCAAGGGTGCATATTTGGAAGAGACAGTACAAATTAGTCATGCTGTTGCAAACTGATAGATGCTGTTTAGTGAAAAAGGTCTGTGAAAATTAAGAATCAGACAGTTATATTCTTGAAAACTATTGTTTCTTAGTAAACAGAAAGGGCTTCTTCATCATAAATTATTGTTTAGTATAGTCTCATGGTGATAGTCAAGTCTACATGAAGTAACAGGAAGAGCATGGTCGATCTGACCAAAGTCCATCCAGCCTGGTGTCATGGATGCAACTCTGCTAATAGCAGATATCTAGAAAAACTGTAAGAAGTGTGCAAGGATATTTTCCAAGATACACCTTCTTTTTTCTAGGTGTGTGCACTTGAGAGACTTGCTAAACCAGAATTTTATCTTTCCTTTTAAAATGCTCTGATGGATGTTTCTATTTGGTGTTTGTTTGGGGATTTTTGTGTGTGTGTTTGTTTGTTTGTGAGGGATTTTTGTTTTGGTTTGTTTTTTTTCCTTCGTAAATTTCACTTTTATTACAGTCTAATTTCTCTCTTGAAATGAGTTCCACTCTTTATTTATGCACTAGGTCAAAGTATAGCTCCTTTTGGTTTGGACTTATCTGCAGAAGGAGAGTTTTGAGTAATGAAAACAGAGGAAGGAAAAACTGGACAGAAGAACACTTTTTCTTACACCTGTGATGCTGTGGACCCCTCCCACAGCAGTCTGTTATGCAGGCTAGAAAATCAGAGTCTCCCTGAGCAGAAGCTATTTCATACTTTCAGTCTTCCTTACAGTTCTTATCTACACCTTTTCTGATAAGATTTTTCTGATCTTCATGGAATGCAAATTAGACAGTGAGTGTATGCGGAGTTTAATGACAGTTCTGTTTGTTTCCTGTAATAATTTTAAACATTCTCTTTACTTTTTGACTCTCATGGTTTTATGAAGACATCACTGCAACACTCCAGCTACCCTACAATTGTTCTCCTGGGTTCTAATATGTAGCTTGGAACCCACTGCTATGTGTGCAAAATTGATCTGTGCTTGGGCACGGCGTTATTGTACCTGTGCTAACATGGAATTTCCTAGTATCTTCCTGCAGCTCTTCACACAGCAGAAACAAGCGAAATGGTGATGCCAGAAAAGCCAATCTGATGCCGGAAAAGCTGGGAATAGAACTCTTTTTGACTATTAGAAAGCAAAGCATTCTTTATTACAGCATGCTGGATGCACAGGAAATGTATTCCAAATTGTGCAAGTCAAATCACAAAAGATTCCATAGCTTTATTCAGTTACCTAATTACAAATTCAGACATTACCTCATCTTGTTCCTCCTACTTCCAAAACCATTCCACCCACTGATCCACCTTTAACATGCCTCTTGAATTTGAGTCAGTTGGTGGCCATGAAGGACCCCTGGTGGTCATCTCCATCATCTTCCTCAGCTTGTCTTTTTCTTTTGGCACAGCCTCATCTTCCTACAACCAGCTTTGACTAGTTTGCTGGTTTTGTGTCCCCATTATCAGCCCTGCTTCACAGATAGAGGAACCTTCTACATCGTTAAAATTTCTACCTGTTGAGATCCTTAACAAAGAATCATAAACTACCTAGTTTAGGCTACAATAATAAACTTTACAGTCACTAATAAGGCACATAGTTCTTTATGGCTACAGTGGCATCTGAAATTCAGTATCTATAGTGTCCACCATGCAACTAAACATATAATCTGGGAAAAGATTTAACAAATGCAGAAAAGAGTCAGACCTCTTCCTCGAACTTTCTTTGTTTACTAATTGTGTATGCAATGGTTTGCCTCAGAAGCATAGAAATATCAAAGTAATTACTGATATCAGATTCAAGAGTACATAATAAAATGTCGTTACTAAATAAATAGTAGGAAGGAAGGAAGGAAGGAAGGAAGGAAGGAAGGAAGGAAGGTGGGTGGGTGGATGGTAGAATCATTTTATGTGTTGGAAATTCAACTTGTTTTACAGTTGATCTGATGTGATGCATCTTGTGAAAACACCCGCTTGTATCAACTGAAACCCCGCAAAGTGTGACTCAAAGATAGTTGGCTTTGAGAGGCCAATGCTGAGATAAATAAAGATATTTAATAATAAACCTCTTTGTTGAAGATATTTTCTTTTAGAAATAGCACCAAAAGGAGATTTGGGAAGTGTGTTTGGAGTGTTCTCCAAGTGCTGTGATTGTAACGTGGCTATGCTCTTATATGTGGCCTTTGATGTTGTCTTTGCTGCCTCTAGTTCTCTTGTCTTAATAGTCTACAGAATCAAAACATTATAGATATAAAAATACCTGTTAGGTCAAATGACATGAATCATAAACAATATTGCTTAACTTTGTAACAATTTTATTTATAATAAATGTGGTCTTTTATGACCAGATTGTTTTTACAAACTATAAATGGTGTGAATCTTAAATTTGTTTTCAAAGTAAATGAATAGTTCAGATTTTTCTGGGAAATTGTAAGAATACTGTATGGTCTGGATGACTGCAGCTCACAACCATACCTTGAGTTATACATCTTCCAGTCTCGGTTACAATGACACAAAGAAGGTGTTATAAATGGAGGTTTATAGCTGAAGCATGAAACAGAATTTGTCTGTCTGTACAACAAACACCTGTGGACAATTTAATTTTAGAGTTTCTGCCACAGGAGCCATATGTTCAATGTTTTTCACATACTTCCTCCCTGAATAAGGAGAATTGTAGAAAGAAAGGTAAACTGGGATTCAGGTGAGCTAAAGGCATGATAGAAGTGAACACAATTTCAAGAGTAAATCATGCAGCTGCAGTTTAATGACTAGTACAATGTGCACTGAATTAATAATTTATAGTTACTTGTATAAGAATTGTGTAGTTGGCAAGGCTATTTATGGTTAGGGACAAGAATCTTCTTAAACTAGTTAGAACTGGTTTTATCCTAACTGCTAATTGACTAGTCACCTCAGCTAACATAAACATGTTGCTTTCAAATCACTGCTGTTTCCTCTGTCTTTTTATGTTTTGTAACATAGATGTGCCTGTCAGATGAGATGTAAGACAGTATGACATAATGCAGTCTGACGTAACATGAGTGAAAGCTAACATTTTAGATTCTTATCCTGCTCTTGTTGAAGGCTGTGCACAATCTCCCAAAGGCATGGCCACTTCTGTTGAGCTATGCCAATAGTTTCGTACTTGGACTTTTGTCTCCTGGAAGCAAGGCAGATATGTAAATAATCTGGGCCTCTGTATACAAAGTTGATTCTACTGTCACTGATGTCTGTAGAGTCCTTGTCATTGACTTCAGCAAGAGTATGATCACAGTTCTGAACACTTCAATAGGCAGTGCATTGTTTTACTGTTCAGAAAGGCTAGAATCTCAGGATCAATCCTTTCCACATCTTATCATCCCCCAACCTCAGCTATTTCAGTTGAAGTTAGAGCTCTTGATCAAAGCCAGTAATCTTAGCCCTAGAAAAAGCAACCACAATGTTGTATTTGTACCTTATCCAGAAAATTGTTTGCATTAGAATACTTAAGAAGGAAGAGCCATAAAGATATCTCCCGTGAGTGGTAAATTAAAAATGTCCTAGGGAAACCCATATCCATGGGATTTTGTGGAAGCAGTGGCTATGAACATCAGAACAGCCCACAGGTCTGAGAGCAATTCTGCACCACAGGCACAGCCCAGACATAGCAGATGAACCTACATTTCACCGATCCCAGCACAAGCAGCTTTAGCAGTGCCAACATGAATATCATCTACTCGCTCTGCTGCTTCTGGCTCTCCATTTCCTGTCAGTCACATGGCTTCTGGAGGATGAGTCAGTGATGCAGACAGATTTTTTTCTGCACAGTATTTCACACAAAATGAAAATAATAAGGTATTGCTTGTAATATTCATGTAAAGGGTACATCTCTTCTGCATATTTCAAATATGCCTTAAGCAAGGATTAAAAATCCCTTTGAGCAACTGAGTTCAGGACTAGTCTCCAAGACAGTGCTTGTGTGTTGTGATGTACAGGCAGTGTGTGAGGGCACAGACTGGATGAAAAGGCTAGAAGTAAGTTCAGTTTCTTCAATTTCATGTGCTTAAATAATTGATGATGATTTGGATGATTTTTTAAATTTCATGCTTCAAAACAGTATCCACCATAATTCTATAAGAAACAATTTGTGTAGTATATAATTGGAGTGTTGCATTCTTTGGAGAAATCATTTAGGAATGTAATATCATACACTTCCTCTTGCATCGTTACAGTTCCAATTCGTACTATTGTCTATATATCTCAATTTATTTGAATTCAATTAATTGTCTAAATTTTTATTTCTCTAACATATCTCAATTGTGCATGGGCTAAAGGTATTTAATTAGTAAACAGATATACTATTATTACACTATTCTAATCAGCTGTACCTTAAAGCTAATGCTGATTGCATTTTTCTCACAGTTCACAACATTACAAAATCTAAATAATTACTTGAGATTTATGCAATGGAAAACATAATGCTGAAACATTCTGTTTCATATGGGATAAATAAAACATGAAAATGTTATGATGATACAGAAAAATATCTTAATCTTTATTCTTTTACTCCATAATGAGCTGGAGACACCAAAAAAGACTGGCAGCAGTTTGGCATCATTTTGAATTTGTGTAGGTAAGGCCAAAGGGTTCAGAACAAAGCTGAATCAGATCTGTAGTTACTCATGGAACTGTGTGTTATTGATGCTACAAGATCGCAAGATCACAGAATCACAGAATATGCTGAGTTGGAAGGGACACACAAGGATCATTGATGTCTGACTCCTAGCCCTGCACAGAACCATCCCCAAGAGTCACACCACGTGCCTGAGAGTATCATCCAAATGCTTCTTGAACTCTGTCAGGCTTGGTGCTGTCACCACTTCACTGGGGAGCCTGTTCCAGAGCCCAGCCACTCTCTGGCGGAAGAATCTTTTTCTAATATCCAATCTAAAGCTCCCTTGACATTACTTCAGGTCATTCCCTCAGGTCCTGTCACTGGTCACCCCAAAGAAGAGATCAGTGTCTGCCCCTTCTCTTCCTTGCACAAGGAAGTTGTAACTGCAATGTGGTCTGCCCTCTTCTTCAGACTGAACAGAACAAGTGACCTCAGCCACTCCCCATAGGGCTTCCTGTCAAGGCCCTTCGCTATTTTTGTTGCCCTCCTTCGGACACTTCCTAAGAGCTTAATATCTTTCTTATATTGCAGAGCCCAAAACTGCACACAGTATTCAAGGTGAGGCTGCCCCAGTGCAGAGCAGAGTGAGACAATCCCCTCCCTCGCCCAGCTGGTGATGCTTTGCCTGATGCCTCCCAGGACATGGTTGGCCCTCCTGGCTGCCAGGGCACTGCTGACTCAGATTCAATTTCCCACTGACTAGGACCCCCAGGTCCCTTTCTGTGGCACTGCTTTCCAGCATCTCATTCCTCAGTCTGTACGACCAGCTAGCTTTGGCCCATCCCAGGTGCAGAATTTGGCTCTTTCCCTTGTTGAACTTCATATGGTTGGTGATTGCCCATCATCTAATTTGTTGAAGTGTCTCTGCAGGGCCTCCCTGCCTTTGAGAGAGTCAACAGCTCCTCCCAGTTTTGTGTCATCTGCAAACTTGCTTAGTATCCCTTCCAGTCCTGCATCCAAGTCAATTATGAAGATGTTGAAGAGCACAGGGCCTGAGATGGAGCCCTGTGAACCCCACTAGTGACAGGTCACCAGTCTGATGTCACCCTATTCACTATTACCCTCTGTACTTGACCCTGAGTCAATTGCTCACCCATCACGATATGTTTGTCCAGCTGTGCTGGACATTTTGTCCAGAAGGATCCTGGAAGTGATAGTATCAGAAGCTTTGATGAAATCCATAGAGATAGCATCAACTGGTTTCCCTTGATCAGCTAGGTAGGTTACTGTGTCATAAAAGGAAATCAAGTTTGTTAGGCGGGACTTTCCTCTGAATAAGCCATGCTGGCTGTGACTGATGACAGCATTGACTTTCCATTCTGAATATTGCTGTGCATCAATGTCAACTACTGACATCAGGACTCAGACACGGGAGCTGTGTCACCCTCCATTCCATCCCATGTAATCAGAAATTACGTTAATACTGTGCAAACATATCATTAAGATACAAAACATAAGGTGCTAAATTTCCTGTGGTTAAGATTATTAGAATACATAATTTCATTTCCATTCAGGAATGTATCATACAGCTGTATTTTGAATTTATAATGTTGTGGGAGTATGTGTCTGTTACATCATTCCTACTCTGGTAATGTCAATGAATGTAATAGATTGCATATATTTTGTGTGTGGGAATTTATTAACATCAAAAACACAATGAAATTTGTGGTTTATGCATGGACGTGTTGTCCTTCTACCTATGTTTTGATTATATTTAACTTTGCTAATGCTGAAATACTGTTTTCTATGTTACATTGTTAATTTTTCATTATTCTTTCTTGTACATGCATTGCATAGGACAGTAGTGCCAATATTCTGATTTATATGAAATTCACATCTAAATCAGAAGCACAATTATGTGTATGGACACCTGTCTAGAGGGATGCTTCACTATTTCTTACAGCTGATCCATAAAATATAATTTTTAATGTTACAGCTAAAATTCTTTCTGCAAAATGCACTTGTATCAACAAAGGTGATGGTTTTAAAACTAAAACCTAATATAATGTCATCTGATATTTCTAAATTAAATTCTAAGAATTACACTTCCATCTTTGAAAATGAAACTTCTCTAATGACTATTGAATAATTTATTGCTACTCATTTTCTTTCCATAAGTTATGAGTTAGCAATTTAATTTGGAAGATAGTATTTGTCCTTCTCAGTTGATGTCAGTTGACTCTGCACTCTGTTTTAAATGCAAAGAAAGGATGAATTAAAGTAACTGAGATGAACAAATTTGGAACCTTTTCTGGACTGGTTATGTGGTCACACAAAAAAACAAAAAAACAAAAACAAACTGCTGGATATCAGAAGTGATGCATAAAGAAATAACCATCAGGGAAGAAAAAGTAGTTAACATAGACAATCCTCATGGAGTGGTTACAATGAGACAAATGGATTTTTTTTAGTCCTCAGAACTGAGCCTTTTGACAATATATTCTTTAATAGTAGTTTAAAACCAAACTTCTTGAACTGCAGCACACTTCCCAGCCTCATCATGTAGAGATCTGGTGACAAAGAATGATAAGAAAAAAACCCTGCTGTAAGATCCTGACATATGAGCAAGGCTGTCAGGGAAGTGGTCTGAGAGAGTGGCATCAATAAAAGGCATCAATAAAAAATGAAAGTCAAAGTGACAATGCTGAAAGGATTAGATTTTACACAGACAGTTATCCTGCGTGTTGCAGGCGTCTGGCAGCACAGAAGTCAAGAAGTCGTCAGAGTAGTTTGCCTATGGTTGAGTTGCTCCTATTCCAGTCACGCTAAGAAGAGAATTTGGATTATTTTTTCAGTATGTCACAAACAGCAGAATCAGCACTTTCCTTTTATTTACCTGAGCTATACAATACTCTCTCATTCTACCAGCTGTTGCTTAGCAACTGTAACAGTGATGTTTACCTAAAGCCTCAATTTATTTTACTTTATCTTAGAAAGGTAAAAAAATAAAATCCACCCTGTCCTCAGTGATCTCCATCTGCAGAATGAGTTTGCATCTATGAAGAATAGTCTTGTTTTAAAGGGTACTAAATCTTCCTTTAGCTCAGCATTTTAAGATATTGGATCTTACTCTCTGTAAAAGAAGTTTTTCCACACCATATCCTACATATTTCAAATCTGGTATACAACTTGCATTGCTCTCCTCTTTTTAGTGTATTTACTTTCCTTCATTGTGATGAATCTTAACAACAATTGGAGTAAATTCGAAGGAAGAATGAAGACTGTGTGAAGGTGTTTGCTTTACTGGGAAAAAATAATTATTTTTGAAGGAAAAATGATAAACCAACTTCATATAATCTAGTTGCTTTTAATTAAGAACGTACTGCTTTGTCAGAAGGAAGGATTGTCAAGCTGTAGCCTTAAGAGAGCAATTATGGTTGGGGGTTTTTTTGCCTGTACTAACCAGTGGCATCTGAATTGATAGTGTTATAGAATGGAGGTTTTTTAAGTATTAAAAGATTTTTTATTTAAAAAAAAGTATTTCCTGCAGAGAGACATATTTTCCTGCACTTTATTTCCCCGTTAATGTGTGTGAATACTGATTTATTGGTCATTTTGGACAACCCAGTATTGAATAGAGAACATGAAATATCTTTTTCTCAATTTGTAATGGCAGCATAATCCAGCTGATGTATAATATGCATTTCAGCATTGAGAACTTCATTAAAATAAAAACTTTCACATACCAGCAATTAAGATGTTTTGCTCTGGTACACAGCAAAGCTAGCATTATGGCAGAATTTGTTTCAGAATTTCTTGCTGAATAGTAATATTAATCTTTAACCTTCAGGATAATTTAATTTCAGTTGGGTACTGGATAAAACTTAAATACATGTAGGAAATGGTGTACAAAGCTATTGCCTGACTCTCAGAGTACTAATCTGAGACTTTAAAAGCACTAGCTTTTCTGTTTCATCAGCAAAATCAATGAATATATATCCTGTGGCTAGAAGGTCTGAATTTAAAAAGTTTTATAGATTGATGAAGTTCCAGTCACCTTGTGAATGTCTGCTTCAGAATTTAAGGTTATTACATGCATTCAAGCATCTCATGTGAGATGGACCCCACGACAGTCCCAGACTGGTCATAGCCAAAAATTGCAAGGTTTGAATGAACCTGTATTTAAAGGAAATCCATCTAGATTTTGCAATTTAGCCGCCACTTTTTTCTCTATTTTTAGCTTTAGTGCCAAGCTACAGAATATTTAATGATTTAGAGGTCGTTCATTGACAGTGTTTGAAAGAGTTGAATCTAGCGGCCAGCAGAGGTGAGGCTGCCCCATCTCTTTCCCAGATGCAGGCAGTGACAAGGCTGAGCAGCTTTTCGCGATAGGCACAGGCACACAGAGCACAAGAATACACCACATGCATGTGTATACAGCTGGCTCCATGGATTAAGAGAGTCAGACACACTTGCATGAGCTCAGGCAGCACCAGTGCCTCGCTGGGTCTCTCCTCTCTGCCCTGGGGGAGCTGTTTTCCTCCCACCCATTCACCCATCCAGAAAGCTGACCACAATTTCCCTGGGCTGGAGTAGCAACCCCACCCAAGGCCTCATCCTTGGAGAAACCCTTCCGTGTTCCTCTCCACGTCCCCTGCTCACCATCTCATCTGTCTAGACATCCCCCAGCACTCACTCACACACCTGTGCTGGCTCCCAGTGCTGCACTGCAGCCAGACGGGGTCTGGCTCTGGTCCCACCTGGGGCTGGCACAGGGTGTTACTCACTGGGCTCTCCCTGGCCACTGGCCCCCAGGCATTAATTATTTCAGATCAAATAATTTTTGAACAATTTCTCCCTAATTCTCCTGAAATGAACTATTTTTGCCTGGGTCTTGCAAAAGCCTTATGAATAGATTTACACAGTTCTCATTTCATTGCTCGGAAACTGTCTTTGGTGTGATTCAATATCTGAAGTACTGAAGCTGTGTGGCACCAGTTCTTCCTGACGTCACCTGAAGGTGACAGCAGGCAGAGCAAGCGGTGAGATGTCTGTGCTCTCACTGCTGGGCAGAGGGTGCTTCAGGTGTGCCAGTAAAGATGGTTGCTTACAGCTGTGAATAAATTTTCAGTGATGCCTAAATTAAAAGTATCTCGTATTTTCTGATTCTATTAATTCGTTGGAAAGTGCTTCATAATGATGTTGTGAAGTTTACTTAATAATTGATTTTTAAAGGACACTTGAAGTAGCTACATGCTGTTTAAAACAGTCCTCAGAGAATTGTGCATTTGCCTCCCTGGCCATTTGACATTTGCCTTCTTGATTGAAGTTACTTTAAAAAATAACAATTTTATTAGGTAGTAAGACAGTCAGAAGATGGTTTCTGGATATATTAATGAGGAAGAAGCGATAAAGGCCTGGTGCAGAGGGTCTGCAGGGTTCTGCAGCCTTGCTGGGGTAGGAAGCACTGGGAGAATTTTGTGGAGTTCAACAGGGGTGAAAACGCGAAGGGAGCACATGAAAACTCAAGAGAAAGGAAAAACAGGTGGCTGAAACAAGGTGTGCAAACCACCTCTTTATGTCTTACAGCTCTGGCACTGCTCTACCATCTCAACTGGTGGCAGAAACAATTTAAATCTGTAGTTACCTCTTGTAGTTCAGAAGGAAACCTTTTTCATTCTCTCCATATATAACACATCTTTGCACTATCAAGAAGGCTTATTTTTTATCCTTTGTGTTGAGACTCATATTGACAAAACTGTACTTTTCATCTCAAAGTCACTTAAGTTGTGGTTAACACTTACTGCAGTAACAAAGTTCCTGCAACTGTGCATGTACAACATCATAATTGCAGGCGTGAGGTGCTCTGGGGGCGTGAGAGGTGTGCGTCTGAATTGCTGAGCAGGAGGGAGCATTTGAAACCTGTGAAAGCTCTAACCAAGTACTCAGTCAATGACTGAGCATCTTGTGAAAATGGCAGTATTTATTTTGTTATTTGACACAAGGGCCAGAGCTAAAGTGAATTGTATGAGTAGACCTTTCTGGGGTGCATTCAGTCATTTTCAGCCCACATCCAGCTCAGCAGAACTGCTTAATCTCTGCTGATATTCTTTTAGTATTTTCCTCTTGTTATGTTCAGTTTCTCTTCTTTGTTGATGCTTTCTTCTACTAAGACATTCATACAAAACAAAATATTTCTTATCTCATTGGTATCATCTTGCTGGTCTGTGGTGTCTCTGCAGTCAGAAATGCATTTTTTTGGTGGGATTTTGTATGACCAGCTCCTATCTAATTTGCTGCCACCTGTCACCTATAAGTCCTGCTCTCTCTATCTTGAAACTGAATGTCTCTTTTGGTGCTAAATTTACTCTTTGGCAGAGGTGTAATATTTGACAGTTCTGACGGTTTTAGACTTTCATATATTGAAAACATAGATATTGTACAGATATCAGCTGACCCTTTTTTTTCTAGATCCTGCTCTGTTCACATGCTCATGTGAACAAGAGGAGTGTTTTCTGTGTCTGTAGAGCTCTTAAAGTCTCTTTGAGTATTGCTTAGTTCAGAAGCAAAATCCTCTTTGCAGTTGTCAATATGCAGCAATGTAATTGCTTGGAGTTAACTGTATATTAAATTCCTTCTAGGATTTTTATTGGGTTTTTTACTGAACACTAAGTAAATATTTATAAATATGCGTATAAAATTCAGAGCAAACCTAAATAGCATTTCACAGTAATCGTTTTTCTGTATGATTCTCCTTTGTCTCATGTTTCTTGGGTGCATGGTGAATAGGCAATATGTGTATGAATAGTTTCAGAACTGAAGGAATATATATACATGACAGCAAAAACAAACTGGAGAAAGGATTCTGGGTGGTAAGAAATGCTTAAATTAAACAGTGGTAAAATGTTGTCTGCTTTATTTATCATTTTCCAAAATAATAATGCACAATAATCTGTATTTACAGTAAGGAGTAGAAATCATCTTTTGGAATAAAATGGGGAGCAATCACTGGCAATCTTCTGTGAGTAGGTAGCAAGTGTCTCTGTAAAGAAACTGCTGGCCATGGCTATGTGGGGTCTGGGATGGCTCACTTACTACCCAGCAATATTCTGTTTTACCTTAAATCAACTGTAGGGTTCCCTAAGAGATAGGGGAAGTAATTTGTTTGTTCCCTGGAAGTCAGAAAGGTAGTTAAAATATTGCATTTACATATGCAGTTACATATGGTGCACTACATTCCTTATACACTAGAATTCCAAATTTCTGCTCCTAAAAGGTGGTTTTGTCTTTGATAGATTTTAGAGGAATTGTTAATTTGTGCTTGATAGGTCTCCTCTTTCAAAGCAACCCTTTCACACTCGAGTGATAGGAAGGCTGGTGTGAGCGCGGCTTATGAGAAGGTTCTTGACTTACACAGACCAACTTCTGGATGTTAGAGACATGAAGCAGCTGGTTAGAGTAACAGAGTCGTGGGCAGTCACTAATTCCTTTTCTATTTTCAGAACATTAGTTCTGTAGTAATTAAATTATTTTAAATTGCTTGTGACACTTATATGACATTTCCCCTGTGGCTGAAGGAAGATGAATACAATGCAAAACATCTGCAAGAATGCTGATAAGTGATAGTGAACAGTACATAGCTGTAAAATTCATGCTAAGTTCATGGTGTAATAGCTTCCTTCTTTATGAATGTTTAATAATACCAATGTCTTATTAAAGCAATGTGAATCAAATGGTACATATTCTAGAGAAGATTTTTACTTTAAAGACCTCCTGAATCCCCACAGCCTTTTTACCTCTTCATTAGAGTTTTTTTATATTTTAAATTAAGTAAAAAATTATTCCTTATTAGTTTTTTAGTTTTAGCAGCAAATCCCTTTTATTAAATGCATTCTATTAAGATTTAGAAAACTCCCACAAGAATTTTACAGCACTTCTCTGAAGGATTCTGTCTCAGAGAAGTTAAAAATAAAATTGCAGTCTGAAATACGTTTCTGGTTTAGGTGTAATAATAAAATGCTGGGATTATACTTTTTCTGAAGTGCTTAAAATGCATATAATAATCCAAGCAGTACAGTGCACAGAATGTCTTTAAACTTTTCTCTGTTCAAATATTTCATTAATGCTTCTCTCCAGCTCTGAGTCAGTACAACTGTTGTGTGGGATTAACAGAATCAAATAGGAAACTAGCAACACTGTGCACTGTAAGTCAAAGTTTCTTGCTAAGGACTTCCCATTAATGAGATATCATACCCTTGCAAGTCTGTAGGATGTACAAACCAGACACAGATGCCTGCTAAGTAACCCCCAAGTGTCATTTTTAAAGAATCTACAAAAAAACAAAAAAACAAACAAACAAACAAAAAAAAACACACAAAAAAACCCACAAAAAACCCACCAAAACCCCAAAACAAACAAACAAACAAACAAACAAACAAACAAAAAACAAA
>VWZG01010126.1:50779-62125 GCA_013396735.1 Grallaria varia | reverse complement strand
AAAAAACAAACAAAAAACAAAACAAAACAACCAAACAAAAAAAATTACTTATGGCACTACAAATTTTATACCACAGAAATTTTTCTATATTGTTAAAGTATACAAGTCTTGATGGTAGTTGCAACACAATGCATAATAAATGCGTATCTACATTTTGGTCTTTCTTCATGTTGAAAGTAGGTTTCCCGTCAGCAGAAACTAATACTAGAAACTGTAGTATTTATATAGAAAGTTTAGAAATTACATTTGCCAAAAGACTCTGAACACTCTCTGCCACTAAAACTGTCAGTCTGTTGAATTTATGGCATCAGGGCTAATACTGAAATTTCGCATTTAGATGAATAAGTCATACACTGTTAATACTACAGAACCTCAAATAATGATTCACTGAAAATCCAGCCATGTGTGTTTTGAATCCAGAGGGAGGAATGGTATAAATGCAATTTTATGTAGTGTTTGTAATCCAGAAAAAATATTATAAAATTAAGTTTACATGTAGGTATACTCATGTAAGAACATATACTAAGAGAGGGAAAAAATATCAAATACATATTTTCCTTTCTTCTTTTTCAGGTCAGAACTGTGGAGGCTTAGTACAGGGACCAAACGGTACTATAGAAAGCCCTGGATTTCCTCATGGTTATCCTAATTATGCCAACTGCACATGGATCATAATCACAGGAGAGCGTAACAGGATACAATTGTCATTTCATACTTTTGCCCTTGAGGAAGATTTTGATATTTTGTCAATTTACGATGGACAACCACAGCAAGGCAATTTAAAAGTGAGGTAAGGTTCCTTTTTTCTTTCTTAATTTCTTTCTGTCTCTCTCTCTCTTTACTTTTCTTTCTCTCTCCTGAATATATGTTCTGATATGTTAGAATTGTGTATCCTTAGTTCATTCCTGGCTAAAGGGATAGCAGTGCCCCAAGATCTCACAGCAAAAGATGTTAATCCAAATTTCAGGTCTTTACAGTCCTAGCTTGTGTATCAGTACTTAAAATTTGCCCAGTTCATGGTCAGGTTTTTAAAGGCCTTGAGCATGGGAGTATTCCACGTTGCAGTAAATTATTTTTATTTACCTGTCCACTAGTGAACGTACCAGGAACCCTTTCTTGAAGGCACCAGTCACCACTTTTTCAAAGAACTCTTACTGAGATCATGCTCTACTTTTCTACAATGCCTACAACACTTGAATCATAGGATGGGTGTGCTGCTTGTGCTAACAGTGTCCCATTATCTCTCACCAAATGTGGCACAGAAGTGGTGAGTGATACAGTGGTTTGTGAGAGGCACAATATCATTAGTGCATGTTAGGCTGCTTCTGGAATTGCTTGCTGGATGGAATCCTTCAGGTTACTATTGCCTGCCTGGCAGATGAGTTGAGCTCCAGATTGTTTCACATTGCCAAAATTGAAATTATTCTCCATTAAGCAATTAGGGATCTTCAAAGGTCAGAAAGTGGGATAACATATGTGTCCAAATACCACTGAGATTATTAAGAGTCTTTATGGAAGCTTTTTGATCTTGAAGCTTTTCACAGCTTCAGGTTTTGATGCATTAATTTCATTGGTGTCTTCTTGTGAGTTCCCGAGTCATTTGCTGGATCTGGACTGCAGAGCTGGAAAGCAAACATTGCTTTCATTGCTGCTCTGTCATTTTCTGTTCAGGCATGAGATTTATGGAGTACTGTAAAACACTGTTGTCAGTTCTGTTGTCTGACGACCCTTTTACATGCTGCTGATTTATACTATAGTGCTAAAACAAATGTGGGAACATCACCAAATTGTTTCACGTTTTAGTGGGCATCATCATGTATTTTTGACAACAATGTTATGATTCATTGTTGAATCAGTTCAAAAAGTTTTGAAAACTGTGGAAGGTAGTATGCAGCTACTGATGTTTTAGTTGCACAGTGTGTGGGCTTCATTTACTGCACTTAACTGACCTTTAGTACTTGTATCACCTGTATAAAAGGATAAATATTTCATTTTTAGTCAAATGTTTTATTAGCAATATCTAACATGCCTACTTGTTTTGCACTAATCTTAGTAGGAATTTTTTTCAAGGAAGAGCACCAACAGATGTTCTGTGGGTATGAGCACAGAAAACAGAAATTCCTAAGTGTGATCTCGATCCCACTGAAGTCATTGCAATTGCTGCTCATACCCATAAAACAAGGATTTTGCTTTCAACTTTCAGCATTGAAGTGGACATTTTATTTCTCCATGTTTGTATTTGCCAATCAGTTGCCTTCATAAATGGCATAAGGAAAGAAGCATTTATTGGCTTTGCAGAATGCAGCGGTTAACATAGCACAATTTGAATGGCAGGTTGCTATTGACGTGGCTCGTATCCTGTGGCATACTTTTGGTGTACAAAGCATATTCACAGTGTACCCCTCTGCAGTTGCACATTTCAAGACAATTCTCTCAGAAGATATTGGCAAATTATAGTCTTGTCTCATTCAGCTGTCAGCATGCAGATGCAAGAAAGCATCCTGGAACTTCTGCTTGAGGGTGTGCACTTTTTCTCCCCATAGATAAAAAAACACCACTTGATTTTGCCTAATTGTGTTTCTTTAGCCATCATGGAAAGTCTAGAGCTGTGTAACTATATCACTGGCACAAACTATAATAATTAAGTAATATTCATCCCATATTTTGTATAGTATTTTTTCAGCTGCTAAAGCAAAATTGAATAGAAATAAATAGTATGTTCAAATAGTTTATTGTGCTGCCTAAGGGACCTTTCAGTATGCTAAATGTGCACCAGGATACCTTCGCTGCATATTGATTGTAAAACCCAATAGAATAGAAACACATATAAAATACACTGAAATGATAAGGCAAAGGAATAAATTGTTTTAGGCTTTTTGTGTGGAGAAAGAAAAGCAAAACAGGTACTGGTAAGATGTATACGAACTTTTTTGATTAGTGCATTATTGTACTTTAACATACAGTGATTTAAGGAATAAATTACACATGGTAGCAATCACAGGTTATTATAAGCTATGTTATGAGGAGGTTGAGTAGTAATATGGCAGCAAGAAGAACAATGTAAACCAAAGATAAGGTACTAAAAGGTGCTATTTTACATCTTGCTTTTTTTTCTAGATAAAACCCAACTAGCATTCTGTAATGCTGTGTAATTACTAAGAACTGTGGCCCAAAAATTGTCCTTAAAAAGTTTGCTACACCTGCTTTAATTTTATCATTGTAAAGTTCATAGAACATGAAACAAGACGATATATATTTTTATATGTATATATGTATATATTTTCATATATATTTATATACTCAGACGTATTTTAGCTAGGTAAAGATAATCCAAGAGTGCAGCACAGGCTGGGATCTATTCAACTGGGCTACAGCTCTGTGGAAAGGGACCTGGGGGTCCTGGTGGGCAACAAGCCCAATGTGAGCGAGCAGTGTGCTGCTCCAGCAAAGAAAACCAACAGGATGTGGGGCTGCATCAACAAGGGCACCACCAGCAGAGAAACAAGTCATTGTCCCACTCTGCTCAGGGCTTGTCAGGCCACACCTGGAACACGGTGTTCAGTTTTGGTTGCATTATACAAAAGAGATGTGAACAGGCTGGAGAGGATCCAGAGAAAGGCCACAAAGATGAATAATGACTGGGAAGCTGCCACATGAGGAAAGGCTGAGAGAACTGGCTTGTTTAGCTCTGAGAAGGGAAGACCTTATCACTATGTCCCAGTATCAAAATGGTAGATACAAAAGAGATGGAGACTCCCTTTTTACATGAAAAAATAAGAGGGTAGAAGTAACTCCTGGGTAGATTCCAACTGGATACAAAGGAAAATTTTTCACAATGAGAAAAATCAGGCATCAGAATAATCTCTCCGTGAGGTGTCCTCAACACTGGACACTTTTAAGAGTCAGCTGGACAGGATGATGGACCATCTTGTCTAGACTGTGCTTCTGCCATGAAAGGCAGATGGCCCTTGATGTTCCTTCCCACCTGGTATTCTATGACTGTGATTCTGTGATACGTAAAAGAGGAAAATTGAAATTTTAAGTCTAATGCCACCTGTTATGATAATGCTTTGTTGGGTATTGAAATATTCATTCTATAGACAAGCATAAAGTTAGTTGATTTCACCATATATTATAAACAAAACAGGTGCCTTAGTTCTATATTATTGAAAAAAAAAATTACATTAAAGCCAAATATTGCATTATCAGTTGATGGAGAAAGATTTCAAAATACAACTGCATTCTACTTAAGCTGACAAAAGATGTAAAATATATTTTTGATTTGCATTTTACATTCTAAAGAAATGTTATTTGTTATATGCAGTTAGTCTTCAGCATGCAGAACTTATATGGATGAAACTTGTGGGGAAGAGATGCAAGTGTGGCGCACTGGGAGAACAGTTATTCAATTGTATTCCTTGTGGATTGTTTCCCTAAGCAAACACTGTATTCAGTAATTCACTGAATATTTGCTAGCACCTGTAATTCAGGTGCTAGGAAATATTTATTTTGACTTTTTTTCTTTGTCATATGTATCAGATAAAATAGTAAAGGTAATATTTTTAAACAGAAAGGAGAAAGGTATCTACAGGACATGGGGACACAGGCCAGCTCTGAAGAGGCTCAGTGCATAGGCACATGTAAACTGACAATATTGACCTATTGACTCGTGTACTGCTGCTAGATACATTATGTGTTACAGGCAAGTGAGTTTAAAACAGACATCACAAGAGTTTATGGATTTCAAAAGTCGTTTCAGGGCTGGTTGTAATACACACTGACTTTGCACATCTGAAAAGAGAAAAATGCTCATTAATTTTAGCATAAGTCTTGTTTCAGAATATTTTTCTATATGCAGAATTCCTGAATAGTGGTTTCCTAGAGAGGTATAGGGAAACTGAAACAGAAGTGGGTAAACAGAAGTGCTTGTACCAAAACCTCTGGTCCTGAAGATGTGGAGTGTAAGTGGGGTGTTAAGAGTTAGATCTGTGAATGTTACAGACTTTGTGAATTGAGACTTTTTATGTGTGATTGCCTTCATCTCAGGTTATGGCCTGAGATTCTGCATTTTTTTCTATGTCAAATGTAGGTAAATGCTGTAATCTCTGTTACAATGTCTGCCAGTAAAAGTTGGGTTTTTTTATTACCTCACATTTAGTTTACCTAGGAGTTAATTGCAGAAGACCGGTGCAATATACTCGGAATTAACTTTCTCAACTAATCAATCTTTTAGACGGTTCTGAAAAAACTTTAAAAAGTGGATTCCTAGCAATTTTGGGTTTTCTCACACAGAAAAGCTGCGAATAAAATTATATACACTAATGGGAAGACACAAATGTGCAGATGTGAATATTTTTGTTGTGTGTATGCGCATCTGTCAGTTATTTTGGATATGTATAATAAATAGTTTTTGGAAAGTGATTTTAAAATGTCTGCTTGCCTTCATGGTTTTCTGGGCCTTCCAAGCCCTATTTAGTTTACTGCAACCTAGGTAGTAATATAATAGATGCCACTTGTTATCACTCATATTAGTTAAACAATTTTGGTTTAATGCAGCAGTAATGCAAACGATGAAAGTTGCTAACAGAATATGTGGTAAAATACAGCTTACCAAAATTCTTCTGACAAGAATGTATAAATTGTATGTTTAATAGCAACACCTTCCCTCTGCTTTCTTGAATTATGTAGCAATAATATGAATTAAGTAGGAATTATTCACAGTATTCACTTTTCTCTCCATCAAGCAATAAACTATATGTAAATTCTTCAAAATCCAAACGTAGAGGTAAAAGTTGAAGTCTGAGCTCCCATTTACTGTTAAACCTTTTTCCTCTTAACAAACCATGATTTATTATGTATGCAATGTTTTAAAATTTTTGTTTGGTTGGTTTTGTTTTGTTTCTTGGTTGTTTTCTGTCTTCTGTCAGTCCAGGGTCAAGAGAACCCTAGAGATTTTCCCAGTGAGGGGATGATTGACTTTTCTACCGAACAGTTGACACTGCAGCAGCAAGAGCTTTGTGTATTTTGAAGTTCTTTATTTCTTTTTTCCCTCCCCATGAAAATGCCATAGGTAGTATTTTTTAATTTTTAATTGCACGCCATTCTCTGCAAATTTTATTCAGTGCATAGGACTTTTGTGTGTGTGTGTGAACTATTTACTTTGTGAAGAAAACAGTGTAGTAATGAGTATAGTAGTCGTATTTTTTCCAGCTGAAGCTTACCTAGAACACAGCACAAAGTAATAGAGACTGAGCTACTGTTCAAATTGTAAAATGAAATTATTGAATAATTTCAGCAGGACATTCTGCTACTTCATATATCTGGAAGAAAAGGAAAATGATTACTGTGTGCTTATGACATTATTACTAAGTTCCTGCCAGAAGTGATACCTATCAATGACTACCCATCCCCTTTTTATGTTAATCCTATAATCATAGAATAAAATATAGAATGGCTTGGTTTGGAAAGAACCTTAAAGATCACCTAATTCCACTGCCCCTGTCATGGACAGGGACACCTTCCACAATATCAAGTTGCTCAAAGCCCTATCCAGCCTCACCCTGGACACTTCCAGGCTTGGTGCACCCACAACTTCTCTGGGCAACCTGTTCCAGTGCCTTAACACCCCCTGAGTAGAAAAAATTCTTAACATCTAATTTCCCAGCATCTAATCTAAACCCGCTCTCTTGCAGTTTGAAACCATCGCCCCTAGTCCTGGCATCATCTACCCATATAAAAAGTCCATTCTTTTCATAAGTGCCCTTCAAGTACTGGAAGGCTGCATTGAGGTCTACCCAAAGCTTTCTCTTCTCCAGGCTAAACAACCCCATCTGTCTCAGGACGAGAAGTACTCCATCCCTCCAATCATCTTTGTAGCCCTCCTCTAAATCAGATTTTCTTAGCTTTTTCACCTATTAAAGTACTAGGAAGAATGAAACATTTGTAGGAGGGGGATAAAATGTGTTTTATTTTACATCACATAAATGTTTAAGGAAAGAAAGGAAACTATGACCTGATCAGCTAAATGCACACAAACTCTGCCAAAACAAAAGAGCATACTGGCAAGTTCAAAGTCATGTATGGGTTTCGTTTGGGTTTTTTCCACATATGGATAAAAGGTAAAATACCTATTTACAAAACTTTAGCTTCCCAATTCAAAATCATAAGCCTCCTAATTTTGTTGGCAAGCTCACATACTAAAAAGTTTTAACAAAAAATGTATTAAAGTCAAATAGGGAGTCCTCTTACTAAAAGACTACTTCACCAATTATTATAGGACATGTTGATTGCATATTTTAGGCTCATATGAAATTATGGTAAACTAAAAAAGGATACTTCTTTTTTCCTCCTCCAAACCATGGAGTATTGCTGGAACTCCCACCTAAGCAAATCCATGTCACATTTAAGGAACTATTATTTCTTGGTGTGTGTTATTTTTTCATTTCCCTTTAATTTGTTGTGGTTTCTGAAGCTCCCAAAACTCCAGTGCTTTGTTGTAGTAACAGCATCTACAGACTATGACACTTACTTAAATATGATAATGTCCTATTGCACACTCATCGTATTCTCAAAACTCCTACAAATGAGATACCAGAATCCTTTAAGAATGTAGATAACCAGGCTGGGGAACTTCAGCTCTTAAAACATAGATGCACTTTAAAAAGTGTTTTAGTGTAGCTTAGTGATATAATTGACTCCAAAATTTCAGAGAACTTTCCAACTAAATGGGTGATAACTTTAACTCAGTTACTGGATGTGTAAGAAATTTTAACTCTTAAACACATTAATTTTTGAGAGTAAGGAAAATTGCTTACCTAAACATATATTACACATACAGAGTACATAAAGCAGTTTTTGTGTGATTAGTCTTTCTGCATCTTACCTTTTGTTCAGAAAGATACTCTGCTTTATTTTAAATTATATGCATTGAATTGACATGATTATGTGGAGAAGCTGCTGATCAGCATCCCCTTAATGCTGTGTATACAATAATTATTGTGGCCATTCTTGGTCAGACATCTGTCAGTTCCCTTTGCTCACATTCTGCCTGCAATATAATAATTAAATTACAGCTTTAACAAAATTTGCAGCTGGACTACTCAATAAGAAAGTCCAGTTGACAAAATCTGTCACCTTTTGATTTTTTTGCTGTATATCCTTATTTTGGGATTTCTCATCATTTCTATGTAATTGTGAGAGAGAACTTTTTAATTAGTACATAACCTGTATGCTATGAAAAAGGTTTGATGCTTGTTTGTTTGAGAAAGGAAAAATGTATTTTATCTGTTAACTATCAAATTAAAGGGGGGAAAAAACTGCTTTGTAAAGTGTAGCAATCATATTTCTGATGCATGTAATTAGGTTAAACTGTGAATCATGTTCTCTTACTATCATCTGGTAATTACCTGCCTGTCTTAACTGAGCCTTGTGATTACTGAGTGTATGATTACAGTCTGGCTTTGGGTTACCCTGTGCTGAACAGGGAAGTAGTCATCACGGGACAGATACAACACCAGAAATGTTCAGGTATTTGAGAAGAACTGTGCAGTCTGTCATCTCTGAATTGCTACAGTGGAAGTTCAGCATCCTCTCTGCTGTGATCCAGTCACACACAATCAGTTTCTCTTGTAAAACAAATTTTGTAGACAAGTGTTCTCATAATCTTGCAGTTCCTGATATTACTTGGAGACTTTCCTCAGTTTTCATTCTGTTCATGTTCACAAGAACATCTGCTGACATTCTTAGGGACCTTGGATTTTGATAGTGATTTTTTTCCCACTTTATGCAGTCTAAAATATCCTTCTGCTGAAGTCCCATCTTATTCCTGTGTTCATACTTCCATTTGAGTGAAAAAGTATGCATGTTCATCTCCATTCAACTCAATGAATTTATTAAAAATGCTTACTAGCTAGTGGCTACCTAATGAGAAGTAAAATAAATCTTAAAAACACCTTCCACTACCCCTCCCTTCTTCTAAGTTCTACTTCTTCCCCCACAGTGGTACAGGGAGATGGGGAATGGGGGTTACGGTCAGTCCATCACAAGTTGTTTCTGCTGTTGCTCAGGGGGAGGAGTCCTTCCCTTGCTCCAGTGTGGGGTTCCTAACAAGTGAGATGGCCCTTCACTGAGTCCATCCCACCCTTCTTCACAAGCAACAGTTCATCACAGACTGCTGCAACAGGGGTCACTTTTCCACGGGGTGCAGTCCTTCAGGCACAGGCTGCTTCAGTGTGTCCTCCACATGGCCACAAGTCCTACCAGGAAAACCTGTTTCATCATGGGCTCTTCTCTCCATGGGTCAGCAGGTCCCTTCCAGGACCCTGCCCCAGGATGGACCTCCCATGTGGTCACAGCCTCCTTCAGGCCCCCACCTGCTCCAGCATGGGGCTCCTCCACAGGCTGCAGGTGGATCTCTTCACTCCGGTGGTCCTCCATGGGCTGCAGGGGCACAGCTGCTCCATCTTCATCTGCATCACGGGCTGCAGTGGAATCTCAGCTTTGGCACATGGAGCACCTCCTGACCCTCCTTCTGCACTGACCTTGGTGTCTACATTGTTGTTCACATGTTCTCACTCTGCTCTTCTCTGGCTGCAATTTTCATCTGTGAAATAACTTCTTTTTTTCCTTCTTAAATATGTTATCACTGAGGTGCTACTGTCATTCCTGATTGGCTCAGCCTTGGCCAGTGGCCAAGGATGGATGACATTGGCTCTTACCAGATGTGGGGGAAGCTTCTGGCAGCTTCTCACAAAAGCCACCCCTGTAGCCCCACCCCCCACCAAAACCTGGCCAGACAAACCCAACGCACCTGCCCATGGCAAGGGAATTGGAACTGGGATGATCTTTAAGGTCTCTTTCAACCCAAACCATTCTGTTATTCTATAATTACTTTGGGGAATTAATTCCACAGGGTTTTGATTAGAGTGCAGCTCTTGTGTTCTGTTAGATATGTGAGACTAACGTGCAGCCAGGTTAGAAAGTATCAAAGGCAATGGTAAAGCAGCCATCATTTCATACAGGTTAGCCAAACCAGTGTTGTGAAATAAAGGTTTTAGTCCATACTTGTCACATTTGGTTTATATCATGTCTTTCAAAGACTAATATCAGCCAACAAATGAGGCAGTAAATTAATTAGATTGCTAAATTCTTTTTGAAACTATGAATTTAAATAGTAGCATTATTGTGCATATACCAAACACCACACTTTTATGCTTCATGTAATTTTGCTTACTAATTATAACAGGAAAGAGTTAATAAGAAAACATATACATTTTTCTTAGTTTTGCTTTTTGTTGAAAGAGCTAAAGTACTAAAAAACAGATTTTAAAAGAATGCAAAGTAACCTTGAAATTTCAAACACAGACACTGAATATGTTGTTTGGTTAAAAGTTGAACTATGAAGTCCTTCAATTGCTGTTCCACAGCATACAGAATGTGAGGGTCTGAGGCATAGCATCTGACAAGAAAAATTCTCTGTCAGCCATAGCTTCTTATGTTTTTCCTGTACGAATTATTGAAAATAGATGAAACAGAGAACAGGCTCTCTTTCCTTACAAAGATAAAACACCAAGCCAATGAAATTTCTTTTGTGTGCTACAAGCATGAAAGAACAAATTGAGTGTAACAAGTAAACACAAGGATCATGAATAAGATTTTTTGTTTGTTTGTTTGTGTCTTTTTAATGTTTTAGGGCCTTTAGCCAAATATTCTAATATCATGCTGTGTGAAAAAGACGTTAGTTTCTCTGCTTGCTGTGAGATGTTCCAAGTCTGGAAGAAGCTGCCACTCAGAAAAAGAAATGATGAAAGAATACATTAGCATGAATAACTCAACAATCTCTAGTGAGGAAAGAAAAGCAGGTTATTTACATATAAAATAAAAAAATTACACTCTAGCAGTGAATGATTATCTCAGATTGAAAAAAAGCCAGTTTTAGGCTGATGCACAGGATGTTTGCATGTGAATTCCTAACTTTCAATGAAGGTGGTCGATCACAGCATTCAGTCCACAGCGGCCTAGCAGTGCATACATTGACATCTGTGAATAGAAACAAATTTATTCAATTGTCTAGCAAATTGAATTTAAACTTGATAACAGTTAAACATCTTATTAATAAAGACTAAGGTAGAGGATTTTCAGTGCTGTTTGAGAGGAGGGGTAAATAAGACCGTGTAACAAGGGCAGAGACTGGCTTCAAGGAGAAGTTGGCAGCTCCAGTTTTGGATTGCACTAGTGGCTGCAGTGCAGGGACGGAAGTCAGAAAGGCACAAAAAGCATTCTGACTGATAGTGCCCCCCTTTTGCCATTGCTCACAACCTCCATAATTGATCTGTGTCTCGCCTTTTT
>VWZG01010126.1:6652-50746 GCA_013396735.1 Grallaria varia | reverse complement strand
TTTTTTTTAGTCCAAGGTTTCCTGAAGTTTTTTGTCTCCATCTATCTGTGGAAATTACTTTTGTCTCAATCTGGGACTAATTGGCCCCTTTCATGTGTTACCTAACTTTTGCTGATCTTATTTCAGGTTTCCTACCCATGATCTTTCCAGATCTGCCACAATAAAACTTACCTCATGCACTTACACAGATTTGTGATTTTTTTTGTTAAGAGAGGGAACCTTTTAAACATGAGTGTTGTGAGTCAGCGTTTGAGAAGATTTGGAATTGGAAAAATAAGACATTTGAGTGGACACAAACCAGGTCTGTGAAACTCTAATTATAGACAACTGTGGACTTCTTTTAAATTCCAAGAAAACCTAGGATTCAGTGACCAAAACCCCAAAAAATTCATAGACAGGAAGGATTTTTCATGTAAACAGTTATAGGAGAAAACAGATTTTTTTTTTTCCTAGGCTTTCAGAATCTATTTTTCTTCTAATGTTTACTCCAAATATGATGCTTGTGAGTGAATGGAAAATCACAAAACACATATGAAAACAATAGTTAATTAACTCACATGAATTCCAATATGTGTTGATGTGGATCTTAGGGAAGGTCTAGTTTAAAGTATTCAAAGCACTTAAAGAACACATTTTCTACTTTAAACAAAATTATAATAGAAGGCTTTCATTGGGGAAAAAAATGGAAACCCACAATCATGAATTCTGAATCTTTAAATTGCTTCTTCTGAAATCCTGATTTTTAAGTCTTGTGCTTCTCACACTCTTAAGGGGAGAATAAGCAGAGGAACAGAACAACATTATGTTGTAGCTGTCATGGGACTACATTATACCACACATCATCAAAAATATACCATGCAGTAGATTATTTCCAGATTCAAGTTGCTTTCCTTTAGCACTACAGCAGTGACAAATAAGTGATCCAGTTTCTACAGATTTAGGTAAATACATAATCTGTGTAATTATTTAATTATATATTTTACATTTTAAAATAAAGCACTAATTTCTAACATTATAATAAAGAACACAGTGATTTGTTTTATAAAAGCCAGTTTTCAAAGCTATTCAGCATATTTGGCAGCTTTTTGCTAACTGTTCAAGCTTGCTTTCACAGTATAGTCGTCCTCATTTATTTTTTGTTGCTGCAACCATTAATCATAGGTTCTCTCATTCTTTTCATAATAATTTTATCAAAGAGAAAGCTTGTCAACTTTAGTGTTTCAAGACACAGAGCACAGAAGGAAAAAGTTACTTTAATATTATACATTTTAGTTATTAATACTGGTCCACTATTTTCTCTCTGCCTGTGTTTAAAACCCTATATTTCATCACTGATGGAGAGAGGATTTTTTCTGAACCCAGTCTGAGTAAGTCTTCATAAGCATAAAAGTTCAAGATAGAGCTGATAAGTTCTTCTCAAGAAGAATATATTAACACATTCTTGCCAATAAGCTTTAATTTTCTATGCTCAGAGTTGTTGCTTCTGTGCAGCAAGATTCTGCCTAAAAAAGAAAGATGTACTTAGCTAAAGCTTTATCTAAAACTATTTATCTTGTATCATGGCAATTATATTTTAAGAACCAATTGATGGTTTTAAAATTACTTATTTTTCTTATGTTATGTATTTGATGTAATAAGAAGCATTTGACATCCCATTATGGAAGTGAGTTATGATGTATACTAAAACAGATTTTTTTTTTTCAGACCAAGTTTGAGTTATTGAATATACAGTTTGAGGTTTAATTATCATAAGAAATTTACATAATGACCTTATGCTTGATTTTTCAAGTGGACAGCTGTACAGATTAATCCAATAAAACATCTTTGACTGTTTTAATAGTCATTACTGGGTGTATTTACAGGCTGTATTGATTAGTATGAAGGTTTAATAAAGTTTCTTCATTGCAGAATTGGGTTAAAAAAGCTTCGGTTGTTATGATATTACCTCATTCAAATCTTGTATTTGAAAACACTTAATTGGTCAAGCATTTCAGTAGTTCATAAAACTGTATTTAATTTGAGAAAAAAACCCTCTGGAGCTGAGAACTCCATTACACAACACAGGGTATGATACATTACTTAATGAATGCACCTAAAAAGTCACATGTATCTGAAATGCAAATCTAAGTTGCCTGAAATATGCTGGATTGATGTCATTTTAACTCAATTGTTTTCTTCAAAGAATGAAAATTTCACATTCTCTTTATCATAATCCAGTGTGACTAAGTTGAAGTAAAAACCTCAGTCAGCTAGTTGGCTCTTAGAAGCAGGAGACTTAGAACAAGAGATTTTTCTGCCCTTATATCACTTAATCTCTGTTTTATTGTTTGTTAAAAAACAGTGTTTTCATTAATGGGTGTTCTCTTGTTAAATGCTTCAAGATTGTTAAGTGTATTTGAGTGCAAGTTATAAAAGTATAAAATATTATTGTTTTCCTTTGCAAAAGTGCTCTGAGTTCCTGTTTTCATAGTGTTCACATTCCTTTGTTATTTTCGGAAAACTCTTTTCAAAATGCAAATCTGTATTTTCTGAGCATCTTTTAACTTTATTTATGTTTAAAAGTTTTTAGAGCCTTGGGATACTAATGCAAGGGAAAGCAAGCTGCCAGCACACGTGGAGCTTTCATAGCTCGGTGGTAAACCAGTCTAGTATGTGCTAAATCAAGTCTTTTGTTTGTAATTGTAAAGACAGGTCCAATGTAGGCAGCTGCACTAACACTAAAATGATGTTTATGGGCAATAAAAGACACACTTTTGACGTAACACCTCTTTGGATCTTCGAACAGAGGAAATAAAGTGGATATAGTGCAGTAAGTATATTACCTCAGTGAACACACACATACAGCAGAGATGTCGGGGCAGGTTGCAATGTGTACCTGTGTATAGGATGATGAAGAGAGAAGTGTGTCACTGGAAAATATCTTCCCATTGTCCCAGTGAGCCATGGAAATGTTGCTCTGCTACCTCCTGGTGTTAACGCTGATCCAATACTACCAGAAGAAGAACTTGATAGCAGAGCCAGAGTTTCTCTCAGATTTTCTGAGACCTTTAAGAAAAGTGGTGAATATTTGGATCTCGTTTCTCTTTTCCTTCATAACTACTTTAGCCATTTTGGCCTCTTACAGAAGAGAGGTGATCAGAAATAGAGACGCTGAGAGATTCAAGGAGCCCTCATCCATGTTGTATGTATTCCCACTGTTTTGTGATTGGCTCTATGTTTTCTGTAATCCCAGGCAGGCAAAATCCTTGTGTTTTAGTTAATTACATCAGTTTTATGCTGGAGTGAATTTTAGAAGGAAGTTCAGAGCTCATGCTTAAATTATTTTCTTGTAAGTACATAACTTACCTTTTTCTGACAGACAAAAACCATTAAAACTTTGAAACATTAACCATTTACCTAAATTGAATCAACACCACTGGATGTAAAAAAAGGGTGACAGAGCTCATAAAAAGCGTCTGTGAATTGAAGAACCATACTGATAAAGTAACCTTTAATTGAAATGATAAGCATCTCCACAGTGATTTTACTGGATGATCATTTCCTGGATGAGGCAGGAAACAGGAGAACTTATGTCCTCAGCCCCTAATTTTTAGTGAAATCCATGTGTAAGGTAAATAATGAAGTATATTACATTTAAACTGTCCAATTTTAGCATGCAAAATTATATGCAGGAAAACAAAGTGCATTTGTTGAGCAAAACAAATCCCTCTTTCTTATTTTCATTGATTTTACCTTAATCTTGATTATGATTTCCATCCTCGTTACTCTTTTTACTGTAATAGATTTCTTTTATTCTTATATGTAAATTGCTTTCTATGTACCATGAGTCTAAGCTAAAGCCCAAAATACATAGATTAAGCATTTATTTGTTTCCCTTACACCTGATGTCCTCTTACTTGGGGCAAATTTCAGACGCTTCTGATTCAATCTGACTCCCTTGACCACCTCAAAGTAGAATACAAAAGGAGAGACTGATTGTATTAGGGCTCACCTTCCCAGTGAATTGAAGGTATGGCAAATTGCAATGTGAATTTAGAGCACTCACTTACTGGATGGGTAAGAACACTTGGATTGCTCACAGAAGATTGAAAACATCAGTTCATTGTGCCCACACTGAGCACTGGCAGCATCACATCCCCATGTGACAAGTACAGTCCAATCTCCTTTACGCAGCTTTCAGACGGAGCAATTAGGTTGTGCTCAGAGTGGCACCGTGTGTTACTACAAAGCTTCCTGCTAGTTCAGAGTGTGGGCAGACTACAGTTCTTATCTGTCTGCAAAATATCTTTGTAGACATAACCACAGAGTGCCTTTAGGCAAAGAAACTTACTCTACTTGGAAAAAAAGAGAGTATCTAGCATTTGGTTTATAGTAGAAGTGAGAAATCAGTGATGATCAGCTAGTGTGTTTAATTTTTTGTGCATTAACATTGATTGGCAGGTAAGTAAGTCTTTAGCATACAGTTTCATAGTATGGTTCGGCTGATATACCTCCACACTTAGACTGGAAAAGCTGGCCCTGATCCTCCTCTGGCCCCAGTTCTCATGTGACTGCCTTGCCATGCTGCCTTGCAACAGCTCAGTGTTGCATCTAACAAACTGATGTAATTTGCTTCACTGGCAAAACCCCCTTAGTGATTCTGTTGTCTTTGTTTAAATACTTAAACAAATCTATAATGATTAAGCAGAATGCCAGCTACCAGTGTAAGTCTGGAAGTAGCCCATGTCATGTAGTAACTTGAAATCAGAGATATGAGGAGCTTTCTAGCTGGCTCATTCGTATTGTAATCCATATCCTCAATCTTCAGTAATATCAGTTTTCATATTTAGTATTCTCATAAATTCAGAGTAAGTGGCTTTAGGATAAGGAACAGAAGTATGAGAAATTATCTGACAAACAGATTGTAATTGGAAAATACTTAAAGTTATATTCTATGGATTAATAAATGAACTTTGTAGAAGAATATCAGAGGTTTCCTACACACTTACTATGGTTCCAAGACAACCTTTGAAGATACTGTTTTAGGACAACCTGAGTCAAGGTATATATTTCCATGCTCAAACAGCTCTTACCCAATAAAATTAGTGAGTAAAGAAGTGGCTGAATTAGTATTGGAAACCTGATTCCCACCAAGAGTAAGAAGGTTGATGCTTGTTTATTGGGATTTTTTGATCATTAAATGGAGAGCTTTTAAAAAATAGGTAGAATTTGTGTTTAGAAGACAATAAAAGCTTAGAAACAAGGATACTGGTAAATAGCAGTAACCAGAATCAAAATGAAAAAGCTTTCATACCCAGGATATACTTTCCATACAAGCTTTCCTTCTGACATGCTATAATTTAAAAAAAAAAAAAAAAAAAAAAACCCTCTTTGTTTTAGAAGAAATTTTTGCATTTCCATGAAAAATTAAATTGAATTAAATTTTGTGTTTCTGCATAAAGTTTTAGCTATTTGAGTATTTTAAATTTTCATACAGACCATTCACTTCTTTTACATATTTATTTTAGCTGGTCTTACACAAAGAACTTCAGTGGTCTTGCTCAAAAAAAAAGAAGCTGTAGTTGCTTTGCCCTGCTGATAGATGCAGATCACATACTTAGCAAAATTATCTCCACTTGCCTTTTTAATGATCTTTCATGTTCGTATTTCATTACTGTGAAAGTTTGTATCAACTCACTTCATAAATTTCTGAAAAGTTAATGTTGTTGTGAACAGCATAGTCAAATAAAATATGCCAAGTACACTACCGTGAAACTAAAAGATCTCGCTATAGTGAGAAATGGGGAAACATTTAAGCTGTACGTGATTATACATAACATGAGGCTTTCTCTATTACCTTTAAGTCACAGTTCCCAATGATTATTCTTTTTAGTGAAGGCATCTGTTAGAATTCTCTCAGATCCATCACTCTGAAATGTTTGGAACAGAAATGATTTGCAAACCATCTTTGGAGTCTCATTTTCTGATATATGACATGGAAACATTTGTTCTCCACTCTCTTCATGTGGGGAAAATGGAGTAGAAGAAGCACCTTCTTTCCTTAGCCTTTTGGTTTGTTTCAAATTTTTGAAGCATAAACAAAGGCTGCTTTGAAGTAAATGCTAAAATCGACTTCTTTAAAACAGATAGACCCACTAAGCTTTGGTTTTCCTTATAAGTAATATAGAAGATGCTATCAGGTCTCACTGATGTAAGGTTTGCAGTGTTTCACACACCTAATGGCCTTTTTTATTTCATGGTCGCATTGAAGTGAAGCCAAACTGGTATCTTTCATGTCTGATAGTGGTTTCTTTGCCTGACTGATATAATTTTTTAACAAGTCCAGTCTTCCATTCAGTATATGTCCTTCATGACACAATTACCGTCCATAAAACATCACCACAGAGAGGAAAAATATCTGAGAAGTCGTGTATTTGTCAGCATTCTGCTGTATTATACTTCAAGTGGATTTATGTGGTGTTGTTTTTTTCAGTCTAGCATTCATTTAGTTTTGTAGAGAACTTTTTCAACTATTCTTGGTTTAAAAATATTAAATACATTTGGTTTTAGTTACAATTAAATTTATAAGACTGCCAGTCTGACAGTATTCTCACCCCCATCAGCAGTGGGGATCCAGAAGAAATATCATCAATGTAATATTCTGTTTGTGACTCACTGGACTGTTGTGGGTGGGGGTGGGAGCTTGTTTCAATCTGCAAGTGTGGAGTGGAGAAGTGTCAAATATACCCAGAGCAAGATTAAGACACAAACGAGGTCAAATGATGGTAGCCAAAATGAAAATTCACTTTTATTTATTATTAAGGAGAGAGCAAGGAGGAAAATAGGAAAATAGGAAAAAGCAAAGAGTAGTTACAGAAAACAAGTGATTGTCACCCCCATGGATCCATTGGCTTCCCATTGATCTTTTCTTCTTCTGTCTTTTGGAAGGGACAGTTCTGTCTGGGCTTGCCAATTTCTTATTTATATACAGGCTAAGCAGCGTGCTTTATGGAAACATTTCAGCAGCCTTGCCCAAGCTCAGGGACCATGACAATATGCCATGTAGACACTGGTGTTCACACGACATTGATGTCATACACCCAGTTCACTGTGCTTGCAGGCTGTTTGCTTGTGGTGACATGAGTGCACAGTCTGTAGGTCGCGATTAATTGCTGTTATCATGGTACCCTGCACTCTGAACATCCTGTTATCAGAACTGTCCTCCAATTGCAGGTCCTTCCAGCGGGGCAAGGCAATGGTGAAACAAGTCACCTGTTAACAGTTCTCTACAGGGTTTCAGATAGAGTGTATTAGAAAAGCCCTTCTATCGAGTCACAAGGTGCAGAAAGGACCCCCTTGCTTTTTAAACTCATTCTCAGAGAGGAGCCTGGGTGCAGCTGGATCCAATCTTAGCCCCAGACTTTGTGAATGCTTCAAGTCTAAGGAATTACAGAGGTGTGAATGAACCTTTTTACAACTTTGTGTCAAGAGGTTAAGGGTGATAAATCAGATATATTTATATAAAAATGAATAATTTATTATGATTAATGATTAGACAAAAAATCTTAATCAGACTTATTTACTACACAGTCTAGAAGCTAAAACTACTACTATAATACAGTGTATTATATCAAAGCAGTTATATTAAAGAAATTATACTAAAGCTAGTTAAAAAAAAAAAAGAAATAATTATTAAGTAGAAGTTGATGTGAGTCACCCATGCTAATGACCATGGGCAAATCTCTTTTGCTCAGCCTCGAAGGGCATCCCCACACAAAGGACACAAACACACACTCCAAGAAGGGTTATGTTAGAAGAACTTGCCATTTGAATGTGGGACTGGATTTTTATAATATGAAGTGATTGACTGTCAGTCATGTGCCCCCAGGACAGGTGTGTTGGTTTAACATTTTTAGATAAGGGTATCTGCCACACCTTTACCTCGCTGTCAGGATGTTTAGCTTTGAGGTTGATGAGTCAGGCTGGTTTTAGCATAATTCAACACAAAAGCAGCACACCCTCTCAGCTCACCACTGATAGCTTTGCAAAACGGCATTGTTTGAGTTGTTTTGCTGCATTCCAGGCAGAGCATCCTGCTACATGGATTTTTGGAAGACAAACTTGAAGAAAATGACTTGTAGTTGAATGTCTTTGATCTTCAAAGATACCTGAAAGCTTACTACTTTTGCTAGCTGTCAAGAATGGCTGAAAGGAGAGGAACATGCAAAGACAGAAACTAGGAACCAGGAAATTTGCATTTTGTTTCTGAATACTTCTCTAAAATCTTTTGTGACTTGAGAGATGTGACAAAACCTTTTTATTTTTTTTCCCCCAGTATGAAATACATGCTCATTATAATTTTGGGATTTAAAAAAATTATTAACTTTTTGTAAAATACCTTAGAGAATTGAAAGACACACACATAGCATAACTTACATTTAGCCTTATCAATACAGCAACAGTGTAGCACAGGTACATAAAAGCTCTACATGGGCAAGGATCACGTTGCAAAACCCAATGCACATTCATAGTTGAACTGCATGTAGTTTCTAACTCAAGGAAAGAGTAAGTGACAGCAACTATTCTGAAAATAGTTGAAAAATAAGAAATGGCCTCAAGTTGCATCAGGGGAGGCTCAGGTTTGATATCAGGAAAAATTTCTTCACTGAAAGACTAGTTAAGTATTGGAACAGACTGTCCAAGGAGGTGATGGAGCCACTGTCCCTGGAAGTGTTCAAAAAACAAGTGGATGTAGTACTTTGCAATATGGTTGAGTGGGCATGGTAGTATTTGGTCAAAGGTTGAACTTGATGATTTTGGAGGTCTTTTCTACCTTTCGTTGCTTTCTGAAAGAAGGATGGAAGAAGAAAGGGAAGAACACTTCTTTTTTCTGATAGTTCAGTACACATATAATTATTGGAACAGAAGGTGATCTAAGAGGACAATACTGCATGTCTACATTATCTGGCTTCAATAGGAGTTTAGGTTTTGTGGCTTTTGCCTCAGTTTTAGTTCTTTTACAGCTAAATTAAAAAAGCCTACAAACCACATTTTTTACATGTACCTTTTTCCACAAAGAAAAAAATTATGCAGATTTCCACAGAATTTATGACACTAAAATTAGCTCTCAGCTCATGATTTTAGGTTTCCAGTGTGGGAAGCAGTGTTAGATCATTGCCTATTTGTAACCTTGCTTTTTCCCAAAAAAGAACCTATGTGATTATGCATTTATCTTGAGGTTTAGTGGGAACTGTGAGAGCTGATATATGTGTTTGGACGAAGCTGTGTAGCAGCTTCTTCCTCTGCCATGTGAGCCAGAGATGTTTCATCTGCATGTGCTGGAATGTAGCCAAGGCCTTGCATCCCCTGGTAAATCTACTAGGAAAGTTTGAGACCCCTTTATTTTCCACAAACTTTCTCCACTTTTCCCGGTGCACTGGCAAGCACTGTCTGTGTGTGGATGAAGGTTTCTCAAAGAGATTACAACAGCAGAAGTGATTTTCTGTTTTGTCAGTCCCAGTAGTGACAATGAGCTTCTGAGTGACAGTAGTAAGAGGACCATTTTGCCATGTATGAATCTATTAACAGAGGCCTTATCTGTCCTTGATGATCCTCGTGGGTCCCTTCCAACTCAGAATATTCTGTGATTCTCTGATTCTATTGTTTTCTTGAGCAGCCAGGCCTGAAAAAGAGATTACTCTCTCAAGCTGCAGGGTTTGGGGTCTTGACTTTCTTTTTGTTGTCCTTCATGCTGCAAATTTGCACAGAAGGGCAAGACTGTTCTAAAAGGCCATGGGAAAATTTTTACTTTCAAATCCATTTTGACCAAAGAAAACATCTGCTATAAAATATATTCCTATTTCAACTGTAGAACTTCAGAAAATTGGTATTTTCCTCTATAAATACTCCGTCATACTGTTCGTCTTATTCTCTGTGGGAGTTGTATTCTACATTAATCGCTGTCCAGGACTCTCAGTGAAGATAACAGGGCTGTACAATGTTTGAGAAGCCCACGTGGTGCTGCCTGCACTAGATTTGGTAGTAGAAAGCTGTACTAAGATGTTCTTCCTCCTGCTGCCTCCTGCTATCTGTGAGGCTTTGCAAATGGTTGCAGTCTGTAGTGCTGATCTAGAATCAATGAATAGAGATGAAGAAGTGTTTTTGTTTTGATGATGAGTGCAAAGAAGAGAGAAAATCCAGCACAGACAATACAGCATTGATTCAGAGATAGTATTCATTGCAGTGCAGTTATTTCTAATTGTTATGACTCATTTTGTATATTAGACCGAGTTGATGAATGTGCTTTAGAATCAGTTAATGAGTAGTGAATATGGTATTTAGTAACACTATTTGCTGTATAGCTGGCAGAAATGTCACAATTCTGTCACAGTAATCAGAATTCATTTGTGACCTGGATAATCTCATCTAGTGTCAAAATTCCTTGGGACAAGCACTTTGTACACAGAGCTTTCTCTTATAACTCTACAGGATCAATTTTTAGAGAAGCAAAGTAACTGGCTGTTTAGGGTGGCAATTCTCCCAGGCACTACAGTTCATACTTAGTTTAAGCCTCCAAGATTAAATGAGCTTTCCAGTTGTCGAATTCCAGTTTTGAGTTATTGCATGTTGAATCAAAAGCTCTACATGTGCACAAAGGGAAGAATTAACCAGGTAAGTAACTGTTTTTAGGGTGTGTGCCTTTTTCTGAATTCCATCAGCACCTATTTTCTACTTAGTTGAATAAATCTTTTTCTAGGTAAGAAAGAATACCTGTTATCGATATGATATTTCAAAGTTATGAAAAAATCCCCAGATTTTTAAATTCAACTCTATTTCCAAAATATGATCTGACTTAGTCGAAAGAATAATCCACAAACTTATCCTAAGAGTGAATTCTGCAGTTGGGGATTTTCAACCAGAGCTTTTTTGTTCTGCACTGTGGCAAATAATACTTCTTGTTTCTAACAGGTGGCCAGACTACCTTAGTTTGTGACTTCTTGTTTGTGAACTGTGCCAATAGAGAATTTTATTTAGGAATCTCAAATTGGTGTGAATTTAACAAATTATTTTCTTGACCCCATTGTTCAGGTCTAGCTAGATCAGGACACAACTTTTCTTTGATCATGAATTTACTTCTGTGGTAATGATAGCAGTCTACTGTGGTAGAAGTAAAAAGATTAGTGGAGATCTTTAAATTACTTACTTTGGGAATAGGCTAGCATGTTTCATTTGACATAATAATTTTAAAAAATTAAGCTTCATTAAAAACATTTATATTTACTTAAAAGCAGCGTGCAATTGAGCAGCTGCCCAAAGAACTTGTTTTGGTTTTTAAAGAAGACCATCCCATGTACAAGTGATTGGAAAACCAGTGATTATATACATATTTTAATAAACTTCAGGCATATCTATTCTGTTCAAGCGTAAGCTAACAAAGATCTGTAGTGGAGGTTCTCATTACTTTTTTCCTCCCTTTTCCTGGTAATTTAACAGTCCTTAAATGTGAGTGTACAGGTGCTTTAATCCAAATGTAACGTTACATTACACCATTAAGGTGACCTGGTAAAAATGACAATCTGATTGTATGTGTTATATCTGTATAGATAAGGAGCTGTAATAATTATAAAGAGCTTCAACAAAAGTCATTATGCTGTCTTTTATCACAGTAACAAGAACGGAGACTCAATAGTACAGTGTTTAATTAGTTTGTTACGTACAAGTAAAAAATAAGGATATTAATACAACGACGATCATAAAAATCATATTAACATTCAGGCTCCTGCAGAGACTCCATTAACTTTGCCTAAGAGCTGTAAAAGCATATGCCAAGTTCTCATCCCTTCTGTACAAGGGAATAGATTAATTTTACTCTTGGACAAAACATCCCACTGCGTATGTGAAAAAAACAAACCGCAGCTCCAGAGTTTCATTTGGTGGTACAGATCAGGTACACTGCAGTTGATGGACATCTAGAATACCCTAGATATTGTAATCAGCAATTTCAGTAAGTGAATCTTAACTGCATGGAGTAGTGGTTCTGAAGATGCTCTCACGGGGCACATGGCAAAGGGCACAGCACTGGAATAGTCTTTGAGTAATGTGTAGAAACAGAAAACTTCAATTTAAGAGTTATTCTTTGATCGGGGTAAGAGTGAAGTTTGGTAAATAAATACTGATAAACCTGGTCTTAACTAAGGACATGAACTGGTAAGAAAGGAGTTTTTTTCTCTTTAGCCTTCAGAAAAGCAGCTGAGTTGAATTATATCTGCTTTGGCAATCATATCTAACATATGCCTTGGAATTAAGACTAAACCTGTGCTAGATTTGTGGTATTAGCTGATGTTCCTTTTAATGTTTGCTGATCATACAAGCTTTGTAACCTAATTTCACAGAAAATGCTGTCCCATGAAATAGTTCTTTATCTGTTCACTCTTTAAAGACAATGTAGCTGTATGTGCGTGGGGGAATTTCCAACAATCTACCTATTTTCTGAACTGCTTTAATAATTCAAAACGGTGAAGTCTGTAAAAGCTTTTTGCTTATTCTTACATAAAATAACGTTCTAAACAAGCCAAACGAAAACATTCTTTTGGCTGCTTCTAGTGTACACCAAAGGAAGTATTACTGCATTTTGCCAACTTTTTTCTCAGTAGTCATGACTTTTCTCTAATATTGCCCATAATTTCAAGTTATTATAAGTTTAATCAACAGTGAAATGACAAGTGTGAGGTTTTTTTCTGCAAGATGGTTTTATAACCATATAGAATATGACATTTTTATTTGGACCCTATTTTATAAAATGCATAATTTTGTGTGATTATAGATGTTCATACATTGAATAGCTTCTTAATTTCTGAAAAAAAACCCCATGTGCAATGGCTACAGATTTTTTTCGTGAAATATCTTCATAAAGGCATGGTTCAATAAAAGGTATTTTAAAATTATTTTTAAATGCATTAACTTTGGAGGGAGAAGAAATGCCAGTGTGTTGTGTTTGTTTGAAAGAAGTTTCCTCCAGCAGACTCTGTGTTCAAAAAACTTTTCAAGGGAAGCATAAATACTGTGCTGCTCACCCTACCATTATGTCTCTGTTCTTTTGATGGCTAAAATGTCTCTCCACAAAAGCTAGAAATGCAAAAATCATTATTTAACACATAACACACTTGCTGAAACATCAGCCATATGATATGACCTTCCTTCTAGTCTTCTAAGTAGCTTCTGTCATCCATCCTCAACGAGACTTCTGCTTTTCAGAATAAGCTTTAAATATTATGAGTTGTCATAAAAAATGACAAATAATTTGCCTTCATACTGACAGGTTTAGGAAGCATGAGATTCTAGACAGCTGGATGATAGGGAGAGAGCAAAGGATTAAATAGCTTTCTATCACCTACTGGCAACAGGTTGCCTCTAGTGTACAGCACACCTTCTTTTACTCTAGTGTACATATTCCCCTCTACATCTGAAGTTCTCAATGCTTACTCATTTTTCTAACTTCATGAAGTGTTTGAGTGTTGTTGATTAGGAGATGTGTCTCAAAAGCAGAAAGAGCGATGGGCATGAGCATCAAGCTAAAAAGCTTATGCTGCTTGCAAGTATTCTCCAACTCTCATCTTTCACATATTGGGCGCTGAAATATGCCCAGAGCTAGAAATAATTAATCCTCATCTTAGGCAACAGGGTATATTTTTAGATCTAAGGTTTTTGTTCAGAAAGTGGTTTTGCTTCATCTGCCAACACACAACAAGCAGTTAGAGCCAAACGGATGTTCTGGTTAGTGTTGGTTTCACAGCAAGGTCACAGCTATTCTCTGCATGAAGGTGCCAGTCCTTTCTAATTCTCTCTTCACCATATTCCAGCCCTCATACATTCCTGCCTGATCTGATTGCTGACTCTGAAACTCCAAGATTTGCACACAAGACCATTTCTGAAAGGAGTAACAACATTTATGTCTCACTGTCCCTACATATGATGATGATATACAAGTTGTAGCATTAAAAATAATTTTTCTTCTTTTCTCTCCATACCAGCTGGATCAATCATGCTCCCATCCTAAATGCATAACCATTTCTGTTCAGGCCAACCCTGTGTTTGACTAAAACTATGTAAACAATCATGTATTACTCTGAAACCTCTCTCTCACTTTTAGTTTAGATCATTTGATGGAACTGAATAGACTGGACATTAAGTGGTCACAGTTTATTTAATAGCAACACCAAAATATATCTGGCTGCCAGACTATGTCACCAGCTGCAGTCCAAATTGTCACGCTGCTGTGTGTGGTCCATAAGCAAAGTGAACTCCATCTCGCTGACCTGGAGTTCATCTTTGCCATAGCAGCAAAATCTTTTTAATGGCTTAGCTTATTTGTTTATAATCACAGATGAATTTTCCATCTTGCTTAGCTGAGCAAGCCAACATATTTATAATTCATTTTTGTGCCCAGCACCCTCTTCTGTGCATTTCTCTGTGGTCAAAGCTCCAGATAGAATTACTGTTCTTCAGGAATAGTTTCTGTGCAGCGTTTCTTTTTCAGAGGATTCTTCTGCAGATTGCAGAAAATCACTATGTGAGTGGGGAGAAATTTAGAAACTGCTATCTTGCTTTTGCCAACCAGTCTGTAGTTCACATTGTAAACTGAGAGTCCGCTAAGTCCACACATGTAATCACAGAATCACAGAATATGCTGAGTTGAAATGGACCCGCAAGGATCATTGAATCCAACTCCTGGCTCTGCACAGGGCCATTCCCAAGCGTCACACCATGTGCCTGAGAGTATCATCCAAATGCTTCTTGAACTCTGTCAGGCTTGGTGCTGTCACCACTTCCCTGAGGAGCGTGTTCAGTGCCCAGCCACCTTCTGGGGGAAGAACATTTTTTAATATCCAACCTAAACCTCCCCTGCCACAGCTTCAGGTCATTCCCTCGGGTCCTGTCACTGGTCACCACAGAGAAGAAATCAGTGCCTGCCCCTCCTCTTCCCCTCATGAGGATGTTGAAGACTGCAATGAGATCTCCTTTCACTCTCCTCTTCTTCAGGCTGAATAGACCAATGCCCTCAGTCTTTCCTCTTATGGCATCTCCTCAAGGCCCTTCACCATCTTTGTTGCCCTCCTTTGCAGATTCTCTAACAGCTTAATATCTTTCTTATACTGTAGTGACCACAACTAATGCTGGTCAGAGCATTCCACTGCCTTCTTAACATCCTTTCTCATGCAGTCCATTCTTGTGGCTTGTCTCATTTTCAATATGCAGGTTTAGGGAGTGTGAACATTTTCTGGAAGTGATCTGTGAATGGTCCCTCACCAATTTTGGGGCTGTGGCTCCCATCAGATTAAGATTACTGGACCATAACTTGCCCCCAAAACATTCAGACTGAAAACACGCGATTTGCTGAGTGAAAGAAATATTCAGGGACTAACTTCAGGGGTTTTAAATCTATATACATGAATAAAGTGATTTTATACATACCAGATTTCTGAAAAAAAAACTAGATTAAACTCGTTTTGTCTAAACAGGCTTTCCTGTTGACTTGACAGGATTCATGATTTTATTGCAAATGATTCTGAATGACCAGGCACTGGGAAGGATAGTCTAGAATGGAGAAACAGGAAAAAAAGACACATTTAATCTTCTCATAAAGAAACTTAAAGTTACTGATAATACTCTAGGCAGTTGTGGAAGTAAAGTGATTTTTTAAAAAATCAGCAAATGCTATGGTCATTTTGTTGCTTCCAGAGATACTAAACTGGAGCCAAAAAGCTCTGAAGAGCATTTTAGATTACAGTTTATGCTGTTCATATGGATCAAACCTCTGGGTGATGCAACACATGGAAGCTTTGCAGAACAGAGATTCTCCTTAGAAGATTTACAGAGTACAAGAGGACATACGAGTGAGCTCGGGAAGGAGTTGGTGGAGGTGACCATTTGAGAAGGTCTTGCTTGGTAGTGGGTGAAACCTGTCTGAGGTTCACTAAGAAACCTGAATTGCAGGGTCAAGGAAACCAGGGCAGATGAAGCCCCTGCCGTATTTCTTCGCTGCCAGACATCAGCCCAATGAAATTGCAGGTGGTGCTTGAATGCCTCTATTCACCAGCACATCCTAATCAACAGCCACTGCCATCCATTGGCAGGGAGAGAGAATTTTCAGATTATGCTTTATTGATAATAATAAAATCATGCATTTAAATGTTGAAAGTTGTCATTTGTGACAATTGCTCTTTTCTCTGCTTTGCTTAGGTCACTAATTTTCACCATCAGGCTGATAACTTATAAAATTATTGCGGTGCTTAATTATCCACTATTTTATGGAATGGAAAAAGTCTGCAAACATTGCATGCACACAGCAGGTTCCCTGTGAAGAAACAAATTTGCATTTATGACTGTTAAAGCTTAGCAATGTTAAAACTTAGCAGTGTTTCATGTTCCTAAAAATAAGTGAGCTAGCTGCAGTTTTTCAGTGCTGTCATAGTACATTTTTTCCCTATTTATATATAAAAAAGGATGAAGAATTTTTTTGTCAATAGTAACATTTTTAGAAAAGCATCTGACTTTCTTCAGTTTGTTTCATGTATTTGTGATTTCTCATAGCTAACAGGATTTGGAAGTTGAAAATAGTATTTCTTTTTCCACCACTGAATTTTCTAATGGATATTAAAATTAGCTTTTTTTGTTTCTTTCTTTTTTTCCTTGTTTATCCATGACTATATTTAGTGACATTTGGTTTTTTAATTTGTTCCTGTAGCAGAACTGTCTGGCTAGAAACAAAGCAGGGAGCCACATATAATTGCCGTTGAAGTTGTTGGAGGTTGTTGGAGATTATTCCTAATTCCTCTTAAGCATTCTATACTTCTTGGTATTTTTTTCAGTAACCATTACATGTATTGTGGAGAAAAGGAACAAAGGTTATCCTCGGCATTGAAGATGAGTAACTTGAATGGGTACCCTGAGAAATTAATTTTACAACTACCTTCATTTTTTATAAATGCCTTTAAAAAGCATTTAAAATGAGTGAACTGTTCCTTAGGGGTATCTTTGTGAAAAGAGAAAAACAATTCTGATAAATAGTTTGATAGTTTTTAGGGAAAGAATGGAAAGCTAAAAGCAAGATAATATAAAATAATAAAAAGATGGAAATTTTCACTAAATATGTCTCTCCCAACAGAAATAATTTCTTTTGTTTGAAATATTTTATTAAATACTTTTAATCAGTGATGTTCACAGCTTAAATCAATTAAATAAATGTGAAATGGGGCTCTGAGGTGACATCTTTTAACAGTCTTTTTCAGCTCATCATAGTTAGGATATTTACCTTCTTTCAGGAAAGAGACCCTTTTTGTTATTAGCCATGAATAGAACGGGGTTTTACTATTATTGTGCATTGTTAATACCATAATTGTCTAAATTCTATGGAAAATAATGAAGTTACAGAATTATTATATCACTAGTAGTGATACTGGGCAAATTATAAAAAAACCAATTAGTTCTGCATACATTGAAATTTCAGATTCTTATGTCCTTGTTGTATGACTTTAGAACTGAATTCTGAAAATATTTCTTGCATATTCCTGTTTACAGACATCACACCCCATGCTATCAAGAATTATTGGGGAAATCTGAATGCTTAAATATTATCTCTAGTGTGCTGGAAAACTTGAAGCCTCTGTCATAGCCAGATCAAAAATGAAATTCAGCAGCAGTTTCAAGCATAGGTGCAGAGCCACATTTTGAATTAATTTCTTAAAAGTATTGGTTACACAGGAAAATGCGTGAGTAGGTAAAAAAGAATTAATTCAAATCCAGGTAGTTTTACGGGAGAAATTATGTATGTGAGATGATTAGGGTCATAGGACAAAAGTTGCTAGAAGTCAATGGCGAAACAGGTGGCTAAACACAACTGAACTCAAATGGATGTCTCATCTAGAGAACTGTGTTGGTGGAGCAAATATGAGATTCTGTGAATTTAGGGATGTCCTGCACTTATCTTAGTCATGCAGTCAGGCACATCTTGTGACCACTAATCTCATTCCTTGACCCATAAGCAGTAGATCCACTTCTTTCCAAGCCAAGCACCTTGTAGAGCATTTTACAGCATTAGTGTCCTCTACAGCCAGAAACACAGGTGAGATTTCAATCGATTTTCTTTCACATTTGAACCCTCTGGTATCTAAGGAGATGTGCTAACTAAGCAATAGAATTTATAATGTTTTTGCCACCACCTCTTTTTAGCCTGGACGCCTGAACTTCAAGTCTTATTTGGTGTGCTCATCTTTCAAAATTTCTAATTTTATATCAAACCCGTCAGTATTTTCAGAAGGTAGTAAGAAAGGAACATTTCTTTCATGGATAACAAGTAAAAAAATCTATGCATTTAAACTTTACACCTTTAAACCTGGAGAAAGGCCTTAGATACGTTAAAATGTCTAACAAAAAAACCAATCAAAATTGAAGAGTAATTGTTGTAAGCACAACTGAATAACTGAAGTGTAGAGCATTTATTCTGCTAATACTGTGAATTGTATGTAAAGTCTCATTCCACCCACTCTTCCTTCTTCTTCACCTTGGCTCTCTGCTGGAACAACATGTTTCATATTGGACATTTTTAACTTTAGTTGACAGTTCTTGACAAACAAAAACCTAAGACATTTCTTACTCATAAAATGGAATTGATCATTCCTGTTCCCCTGTTTTTCTGTTCAGCTGGAGCAGCTTTGTGGTCATCCATCAATATAAAACTTTTAAAAAGTTCATTTCAGTATTAGGTTCATAAATGCCTTCAATAAAAGTTATCAGTCCTTTCTCATTGGATCCTGTGGAGAAGCAAAATCCAGTTTATGTTACCTTTATCTGATTTTGGCAAGTTTGAAATGGATAAACATTTGAATAACATTCCATTCACTTTTCTCTGACATTTTGTCAGATAGTTGAAGGTCTGCTTAAATATGTTCTTGAATCCTGTCTTTAGAAAATAAATTATTTAGTATAGTAATTTTACTTTATAATTGCCTAAAAGTGGTTTCAAATGTATAATGTTATCTCATATACAGTGTAAATTCTAATTATACCCATAAGATACTCGAGTTACAAATTTTGAGTGGTATCTTTTTTTTTCAGAAAACCACTTCAGACCACTCTTCAGCCACTGCACTGTGATCCCTGTGGATCTCTCAGAATGCATTTATGATTGGGGCATAAGAGATTAAGAAGTGTGATGTGCTCTGATAAACAAAATCTTTCCTTTACTTCACATACTTTTCAAATCTAATTGTCTTCTTCTAAAACCACGCACAAAATGAAATAAGGGGGGGAAGGGGAGCAGAAAAACTGTATGGATTTATCAGTCATAAATGACACCTTTTTCACAAGAAAAGAATCCTCTCTCAGTTACTATATAAAGAAAATTTATCATTCTTAGATGAGTCTCTGCACATAGACTAAACGAAAAACTTAAAGCCCTTACCCTTGAAGGAAAATCATTTTCATGTACAATATTCAGAAATAGTTTTGATACTGAGAAGAATTAACTACATGGGTGTTTCATTCTTTTAATATTTCCTTTGGTATATATTAGTAATGTACTATTTGAATGTCATCTTAACTTGGAAAATTGCAAAGAAGTAATTAATATCTCTATTAAAGAAATTAATAGCTGTTGCATGAGAATTCTTCCAAAGCAGTCCCTAGTTTTACCTGGATGTTTCAAGTGGATTATGAAGAGACTACTATTTATAACTGGATCTGCTAAACTGTTTCTTAAGATAATCCAAACCTGTTTTAACATAGTATTAAAATCACTTCTCAATTGGAAATACGTAAGAACAAAATACATAGACTTTATGGATCACATTATTTTCCAGCATGATTTCAGCACTTCAGGCCTGCTTCTGAGGTCAAGGAGAATTATTTTGGTTGAAATGACAGATTCAATATGCATATTTTTGGGTAGTCCCATGCTGGTTAATTCAATAGCTGAGCTGTTAATTAAGAGCAGCTTTGAATAGAAATAAAGTAATAGGTGATTAAATTATGTATAACTCTTGCATTTTTCCTGGTTCAATTTAGCAGTAGGAATTGAATTCAGGCTTAATTAAGAAATCAAGGCATCTTCAAAATCAAAGAGTTATTGTGAATTTAACTACAAATCTAGTAAGTACCATTTTAACATATTAATTTAAGTTTTCCTTTTTTGTTTGTTTGCAGTTGTTACTGTTGGGTTTGATTGTAGAAAATATGGGGAAAGACAATACAAGAAGAAATAGTTAAATTTACTATTAAACTTATCTTACCTCCACAATTTTGTGATGTATACTTAAAAACCTGTGTGTTTACATATAACATTTTTTTAATATATACATCTCAGTATCATTAACAGAGGTTGTTAGGCATGACTACCTTCATTCTGCATGGAGGAATATTATTGTAAAATGTTATCAGAAACATATATATAATCAAAGACTTCAGTTTACTGGGTTTATCTCCTCCTCTCTAAATTCTGTATTGTTTGTGTTGTACAACATAAAATGTAGTATACCTAGAGGTATAGCTTTAAACGGCTGTGTCTTCATGTTTTGTATATGCTCTTCCTTAATTACATACAATGAAACCACTTTATAGATAAAGTGTATCACATAATAGAGAGTAAATTATGGGGTATCAAATGTGGCTTACTGTTGATTGACACAATTAGACAGAATTACTAGATATATTCATATCGAAGGAAAATAAGCCTTAAATAATTAATATTTTTGACTGAGCATAAAAAAAAATTAATCTAACAATGCATGCTTTTTATTTAATGCAGAGGAATTTCACTGCAACAATATGCAATCCAAAAATAAAAAATCAGATTTGAGATTTTTTTGGAACCCTGTATGCTATTTCTCTTTTTCTAGAAACTGAAGACTCTCCTCATTTTGCATTTGACATAGTATTTCAAAACATCTGTGTTCTTTACCTGAGTGGTTAAAATAACATCTATCTTTTGAAACAAAGCATTTCTTTCAAAGTGTAAGCTTGGAAAGGTGATTGTAAAAGGAAAAAATGTCAAAACTTTCCCAACATTGTTGCATTTTCAAAAGACTCATCAAGTAAATGAAAATAGCACAAAAAGAAAAAAAGTAACTCACAAATCTTTTGCTCCGATAGTGCTTATCCTAAATATTTCTTGTGCATATAAATTTGAATATCAGCGTTATTGCTGTCAACTTCTTTTCTTGCAGTTTCAAGGACTAGTGAATGCATGAGAAGTTCAAAATGATGTAGCTAATTAATTTCAACCACTAAATTCTGTTCCTTTCATTTCCTGTAATAGAATGTTCGAGTCTCTCAATCAGCTGTTATTGTAGTTGATTTTTTTTCTTTATAATTTATTTTATACAATTAAGAACAACCTGGCCAGCGTATTCCTGTTTCTTCTTTACAAAACATTTACTTTTCATATTTATTTCCAATATTTTTAATAAAGCTGCAGTTGTAATAAACAGAAAATTTCAGTATAAAGTGAAAAAAAAGTGGTCTGTATTGCATTTACTTAAGTATTATAAATCATGGTATTCATCCAAGTTCTGATTCTGTATAGTCATTCTTGGCAAAAGTGAGTGAGACCACTTAAAATTGCAGAAATGTTGCATTTGTTTAAAACAAATTTCCGTAGGACACTATAAAAGATACCAGTGTATTGAAATGATGATTTCTCTTTCATATAAAGTACAGAATATATCATGGACTGAGATGAGCACATAGCCAAATATATCATTGATATTTTTACTCCTAAAAGAGTGATTATCGGCATAACATAATTGTCTCTTTGTTGTTGACTTTTTTAATTGACCTCTCAATCCTTAAGATTTGCCGTGCATTTTATATTAATCCTAGAAGCTTATAAAATAAAATGAATGCATGGAAATATACAAAAGACAAGAGGACAAGGAAAAAACCCCAAAATATTGAAAATGTAAATATAAGAAAACTGTAATCAAAAGAATATAAATAGGGAACTTAAATTCCCTTAAAAGTTCCACATTTTCTGAGACAGTATCTGGTAATCATAGAATCATTAGGGTTGGAAAAGACCTTAGAGGTCATCAAGCCATTAACACAGCTTCGCTATGTTCACCACCAATCCATATCCCCAAGTGCCGCATCCACAAGTTTTTTAAACACTTTCAGGGGTGGTAATTCCACCACTTGCCTGGACAGCCTGTTCCAGTACCTGATAACTCTTCTAGTGAAGAAATGTTTCCTAACATCCAATCTAAACCTCTTCTGGTGCAGCTTGAGGTAATTTCCTCTTGTCCTGTCACTTTCTGTCTCGTAGAAGAGTCCAACGCCCACCTGGCTACAACCTCCTTTCAGGCTGTTGTAGGGATTGATAAAGTCCCCCTGGACCCTCCTTTTCTTCAGGCTAAACAACTCTGGCTCCCTCTGCCACCCCACATCAGACTTGTGCTTCAGACCCCTCTCCAGCTCCGTTGCCCTTTCCTGCACTCGCTCCAGCTCCTCGATTTCTATCTGGTAGTGAGGGGCCCAGAACTGGACACAGGATTTGAAGTGCAGCCTCCCCAGGCAAAGGTGTTAGGCTTGCCGTATTCAAAATATTACATCTTTTTAAGATGTTTTCTGCCTTTAGGAGAATTAGTTCACATTTATGTGCCTGTTGTGGCAAGAGAACTTGGGTTACACACTGTGTCAACAGGACCTTCGCCTCATGTGGGATATGGACTGTTAGAGGAAGTCCCAGGTTAAGGGGACAGATTTTCTCCAATATTGTTGAATTGGCTATTCATTTACATCATAGACATACAGATATGAGTTAGAAAACCACCAGTTAATGATCATCAGTAAAAACACTAGTGTTGATCCTTAGAATTGCTGAACAGTGTGTCCTACTGCCATCTTAGGAAATCAAATAAGATTGTAATTTATACATATCATCTAAAGGTGGTTATGCTTCTGGCCTTTTCTAATTCTTCAGGAAACTAATAGGAGGGTAGGAAGAAGTGAGATACTCCATTTACTTTAGAGTTTTGACAAAAAAAAAAGACCTTAATAAGGAAACTGAACAACTGTAGTATAAAAATCCTGTCAAGATTCTAAATTTGGATCTTATCATTAAATATTCTTAAGAAATGTCTGGTCACTGGAATATTTTTCTCATCTCCCTGTTCTTCTGTATAAGCTATTTTGGGACACTAACTTCAAAGTGTGGGATGTAATTATTTTTTTTTTTTTTCATTGTAACTTGACATCTCAACTAGTACAGAATTTCTTGCTTCATAGTCTTTCCTCCTCCATCTCCTGAATTTTTATTTTCTTCCTTTTTTTCTTGCTGTCACCTTGTCTCATATTCTGATAGCCTCTGTCAGCCTTAATCACAAACTTAACTTCTCATCCATTTTTCATTTCCCTCTCCCTCATCTAAGATGAGAGGAACTTGTGTATATGTTCTCTTAACAATTCATTTTCTGCTTTTACATGTGCACAGACTCCGCATCAGCTGTTTCCAGATACCACAGATCTTGCTTTTTTCAGTTCCATTTGACCCCAAATGCCCTTAAATTCAGGGAAGTTTGGTTGTTTATTTGTGGCTTAGGTACATCAATGAATTCTTACTGTGAAGAAATCTGTATGTGTGGCTGAGTCTGTAGGAATAAAAACAGACTCAAAACATGCAGTAAGGTAAGTGAGGTGACTTTGGGTCTCTTGAGGAATGAAATATGCAGTAAGGTAGGTGAGGTGACTTTGGGTCACTTGAGGAATGACTTGCTGTCCTGGTTTCAGTTGGGAAAGAGTTAATATTTTTTCCTAGTGGCTGGTACATTGCTGTGTTTTGGATTTAAGATGTGAATAATGTTGATATCACACTAATGTTTTAGTTGTTGCTGAGCAGGACTTACACTGAGTCAAGGACTTTTCAGCTTGTCCTACTGTCCTGCCACCAAGGACACCAGCAGTGCCCAAGGAGCCTGGAGGAGACATAGCTGGGTTAGCTGATCTCAGCTGACCAAAGGGATAACCCAGAAAATACAGTGAGATGCCAAGCACACTGAACAGTAAAACTGTGGGCGTTTGGATGGGGAATGTCAGGTTCCTGTTTGGGGATGAGCTGGACATCAGTCAGTAGGTAGCGAGGAATTGCATTGTGCATCACTTGTATATTCTCTTATCATTATTACTATTTTCCCTTCATTTTCTGTCCTATGAAACTGGTTTTATCTCAACCCATGAGCTTTACCCTTTTTTTTTATGATTGTCTCCTCCATCTCACTAGGGAAAGGGTAAACCAACAGCTGTGTAGTGTTTAGCTGTCTGCCTGGTTAAACCACAATACTTGCACTTTAAATATTAGCTTTTTTCCTTTTTTTTTTTTTTTTCTTCCTGGGATGCTTTGTATTAATGTTTGCTTTCAGAAAGCATTTTGTCATTTTGTATAGAAGTAGAACTTTTGTCTATCTGCTACATAATCCTGCAATAGGCTAGAAAATTGTAGAATATCTTTTATATACACGCATACCATGGATGAAACCCAGAGAGCTGTTATACATATCTGTTTCCAGAGTATGGCCATGGGGAGTTCTCTTTCTTAAAATGTGATTATATAAGAGGATTACTATCATAGAATCATATAATCATTAAGGTTGTAAAAGACCTCCAACATCATCGAGTCCTACCTTAGACCAAACACCACCACATCAACTAAACCATAGTGGTGTCCCATCCAGTCGTTTCGTGAACACTTGCAGGGATGGTGACTCCACTACCTTCCTAAGAGGCCTTTCCAATGCTTAACCACCATTTCAGTGAAAAGATTCTTCCTGATGTCCAACCTGAAACTCCCCTTGTGCAGCTTAATGTTATGTTTTGTTGTTGCCTGGGATAAGGGGCTGACCCCCATTTTACTACAACCGACTTTCAGGTAGTTGTAGAGAGTGATAAGGTCCCCCTTGAGCTTCCTTTTCTTCAGGCTAAACAGCCTCAGCTCCCTCAGCTGCTTCTCATATGACTTACTCTCCAGATCCTTTATGAGCTCTGTTATTCTCTGGACAACATCTCAATGCCTTTTTTGTCATGAGAGGCTGAAAACTGGACACAGCACTTGAAGTGTGGCTTCACCAGTGTCAAGTACAGGGGGAGAATCAATTCGCTAGGCCTGCTGGCCAGATGATTTTTTATACAGGCCAGGATGCCTTTGGCCTTCTTGGCCACTTGGGCACATGCTGGCTTGCGTTCAGCTGGCTGTCAACCAGCACGTCCAGGTCATTTTCCATCAGGCAGCTTTCCAGACACTCTGCCCCCAGCCTGTAGTGCTGGATGGTGTTGTTGTGACTAAGAAGGGTATGATCTGCCATTTTGCCTTATTGAGCTTCATACAATTGTCCTTACTCAACGGTCTAGCCTGTCGAGAATCACCTTACTCTTCAGAAGATCAACACTCCTACACTACTTGGTGTTGTCTGTGAACTTATTAAGGGTGCACTCAATCCTCCTGTCCAAATCATTGATAAAGATATTCAACAGCCCTGGCCCAGTACTGAGTCCTGGGGAACACCACTGTTGTCTGGCTGCCAACTGGAAGTAACTTCATTCACCACCACTCTCTAGGCCTGGCCACCCAGACAGTTTTTAATCCACAACGAGTGCACCTGTCAAAGCTATGGACTGCCAGCTTCTCCTGGGGAATGCTGTGGGAGACAGTGTAAAGGCTTTACTGAATTCCAGGTAGACACTTCCACTAAGAGGGCACCTGGCCATAGAAAGAGATCAGCCTGGTCAAGCAAGACCTGCCTTTCACAAACTTATACTGGCAGGGCCTCATCTCCTGATTGGCTTTATGTGTTGCTTGGTGGCACTCAAGATGATCCCTTCCACAAATGCCACACAATATGCCACATGACTATGATAATTAATAAGAATTGTTAGTATTTTCTAGGTTGCTAACAGGTTTCAAAATTATGTAACAGTTTTTGCTTTGAACTTTTAGATGCTCTTCTAAACAGATGGACAGGGATTATTTTTTTCTTTTCAATTAAAAACTGATTTAACATAGGAGAAGTGTTCACAAATGAAAAAGGGTCTCTGTTCCCAGAAACAGGCAGGCTACCAGACTGAATTGTGTATCAGTAATCTCCATTTAGACTAACAAATTTAATGACTAACAAGAGATGCATAATGAATCGGTGAAAAGAAAATAAAATCTTCTTGTGTGTGTGTGTTTTTTTTAAATAAAAAACCATTCAAAAACACAATCCTTGTAGACAAACATTGTTATGGACATACAGCACTCACACAAATCTTTTTGAAAAATTATTATATCATCTTACTAAATTTAACTTGGATAACAGCAAGCTATTACATGCTTACTGCACTTCAAAATGATTCTAGACTCTGCCCATCTAGATGACATAGATAGCAATAGTCTCTGAAATAAAAGAGCAGGTACCACTAAGGAGCTTAGTTTGCTGTTATATGGTAGTTATATGGCATATCTTCCTTTCTTTTATCTTTCCACTCCTGGTAAATTGCTAAAAAGTAGGAGAAATATGACATACGATGTCTTTTCTATGTATTCATTAGGAACTGGCCAAGAGAACAACCTGCTTTTGGATTCATTGCTCATGTTTCACCTCAGTCATCCTAATATATCTGACAATTCTTATAACTTTGTCTTCTTAGTCTTGAGGGAAGAAGGAAATTTCTGAATTATATCAATGAATAAGTTACAATCCATATGAAATTTTTTATCACTACCTGTACCATTCTCTGACAAAAGATGTCAAAATTGAAGAAAAGAAAGATGACTATTTGGTTGTTACTGAAAGAGATAAAAATCTTCAAGCAGTATATTAGAAGGCTGTGGGGTTTTTTTACTTCTTCTTTTTTTTTTTTCTTTGAAAATGTGCATGTTCTTGTCCACATATGTAGTACACTTGTAAGACTTTTTCAACTATTCAGCAGATTGTTCCATTTCTAAGGGATTACTGACATCCCTATACTGAGATGTCTTGCAATCTTAGAATTGCCTTGTATTATCTCTACAGTTCTATTAAAAAAAAAAATGGAATGCAAAATAAATCTCTACAGACTGTCATGGGTGACAAAATGTCTAGAACACCATACACAATGCAAGTGTTACTGTGGTCGGCCCCCTGAGTTATAAGCCAATGCAGCTGTGACTTTCAGTACAGAAGTCGCAGTAATACTGTTCTCTTTTTCTCCCAAAGGGAAGAAAAAGGGGAAGTAAGCGTCTGATGTAGTCCTTTGTTCTGTGTGGACATGGACTTTTGAGATGCTCCTCCCAGCATGAAATACTATTTAATTCTCAGGGAGGGAACAAAACCGGTGCACAGAAAGACACATTACAGTAACCTGTGATCTAATGAAAATGTTGCTGTATTTAACTGCAAAATGGAGGGAGGCTTCCTAACAGAGGAAAGAAAAAAATTCTGTTTCACAATTCCTTAGGTAAAGTAGGCTATGTTTAAATTAGCAAGTAATATGGAACAGTAGGAGCAGGTCTGTGGTGTGGTGTGAGATCATCATCATCATCATCATCATCATCACGGCTCGGCTTCGCGAACGAAGATTTGGAAAGGGCTCTCCCCACGCTTGCTGCAAGCGCGCTGATGGCTAAAGAGGCCGATGCGAGATAGGCAAGTCCGGTTGCAAAAGGCACAGCAGAAAGTCTCCATAGGCGGTGTTGGTGAGGCACGGTTCTTTCTGCGTTGTCTTTTCTCCTCCAGACTGATTCTGCATGTGTTCTCAAAGGAAGCAGCAGCGTTATGGATGGTGTGTCTCCATGCCTCCCGATTAGAGGCCAGAGTGGACCATTGATGGTAGTCAATATGACCAAGGCTGAGGTATTGTTTCAGAGCATCCTTGTATCTCCTCTTTGGGGCTCCTCTCTTGTGGCAGCCAGTGGCAAGTGTGAGATAATTGGCTTTCAAGAGCCCTATTGTAAGCATTTGGCTGGGAGGAAGTATTTCAGACTAGCTCTATCCTAGTCTTGTGGGCTGATGGAAATGCCCCTTTGTGGGTGGAAGGTGTTCAGTGCCTTCACAGGGCTCATCTTCCTGTTCAGTTTTTCCCAAAACAATTTAGAAGCTCATCGGGTCCTTCCTGCCACATTGAATGTAAGCTTGGTGAGTGTGGATGATCAGATTTTCTTCAGCAGCACATTCTCATCAAAACTGAAACATTAATAGACAAACACCTGTATATCACTTAAATACATTGGGTAGCAGGTTCAATCCATCAAAGAGATATAACTTCTCAAGGAGTGTGTAACTCATAGTCACAGGATACAAGGGATGCTAAAATCTTACAGGGTTCAAAAACTCTACATACAAATTCATGGAAGGAGGATACATTAGATACAAATAAAGACATTACCTCTAGCTGCAAATGTTCCCGAGAAACAAATGACAGACAGGTAAACACTGAAATATTACTTAAAATTTGTTCTGCTCTTGAACTGCTTTCTAATTATCTGTTGTTGGTCACTCTCAGAAACTAATGGGCAAAGTATGACCTGGTACAAAAATCCTTATGCTGACTAAACCTGCAGTAATCTTACACAGCAGATGAGCTACAGAGCCTAAGCGTCTGCTTTGGAAAGGTGCTTGAAGACAGGGATAAATGTAATTCAGGCCATGGTCTTCAAGAGGCAATAAATACAACATTTTTCTGTGTAGAATGTTCTTTATGTTTCTGTATGTTAACAGAGACAACAATAATTAAAATCCACATTTAATTCTTAAATATTTCTGTGATTCTAGAGCGTACTCCTGTCTTCTATTTTTTTAAGTTTCAACACCAATATGTAGGGTTTTGATTTGTAAATGTCTAATATCAACATGACGATAAATTTATAAATCATAGCTGATACTAAAGACTGCTCCACTCCCATATGGTTCAGTATTTTTATTTATTTATTTGAAAATCCTGAAGTTCAGACTGCTCCCTATGGATATTAACTTACAAATATTATGCTTGAAAAAAATGCAAATCCCGAAACTCCAAATAAAAAGTAAAATTGTTCTCAGGAAATCTGTACAGTGCACTTGAGGATATGCCAGACTGTGTGACTGAGGAGAAGATTCCATAAGAATGAAGTGTATTCAGTCCAATTTAAGTGTCAGCTGAGGGATTTTAAGAAAAAAGTCTGTAATAATATGGAGTAATTAATATTTAAATTTGATGGGAAATTTTACTGAAAATTGCTCTTTGGAGGTCCCAAGAAGTTCTTTTAAATCATTATCTATAAATAGAAGAACTATTAATAGAATGAATTTAATGGTAATCATCTGTACTTTGCTGTTCTGAGACTTAAATATTTTTAAACTATCAGGCTCATTTTAAGGAGATAACATGGTATCATTAAATTTTTAAAATGTGAAACAAAATGCATGAAGGAAATAAGCAAAAGAGAATAAATGAAATATAGTGCATATTTGGGTGTTGCAGTAATGTTTGAGAACATGTAAGCAGAAAATTATTTCAGTCATTAATTGTTTTCTGTGGAAACAGACAGAGCATACTAACTTCTGGTAACATTATCTTTTTCTTGCAAAACTAGAAGTTGCATTGTTTTATTCAATATGTTTGAACATATTTTGCAGAGCAGAAAATGCAATATCTGTAATAGTGAGACAGTGGTTTCTACAACATAGATGGTGCTGGTAGAAGTGATAGAGACTATTTATTTAATATTTATTTGCTTTCTGTAGAGAACCTTCTACCCGACATCTGCACCTAGCATATTTCATAACTACTTTAGACACTTAAAATAAGCTCAGCACAACTATATAAAATACTATGACTGTTTTCTCTGGAGTGCCTTTGAGCAATTACTCATTTGTTACTCTATAATAAAGAAGGCAGGTGTGATTCTTCCATGGAGCTCCTTTGAAATGAAAAGACTTACAAGCAAAATACAGTATTTCTACATATGACAAATTTTCAGAAATATTTCTGGCCATAAATCTGCTGTAAAAAGCTGCCAAAGACTGTGGGTGTATTTCAGATGTAGTTACTTCCAAATTTGAAAGGATCAAATACATGGGAAAAATCTACAATCCGTATATAAATATGTTAAAATTTAATAAAAAATGCCATTCATGTCTTGTAATTGAAATAATGTATGTTGAAAGTCATAAATCATGGAGTGCACTCTTCCAATGACATTTCATGTTCATATAATGTTAGTATAAGAACTCCTCTAATATTATTACTGTTATACTGCATTTTTTATGGTGATGTGTGTAGCATCTTAGACAACTAATAATAGTGCTAAAATAAAATCTTCCTTTCTTTATGGTAATCTAGGTTAGATAATATTTTTGATAAACTTACTTATTCCAGTAAGTGATAAAACCCACCTTTGTTTGTACTCTTCTATGTCTTATCAACTCTGCAGACAGGTACTAGGTAACAGGGGGAGACTGAATAAGAACTGATCAATTTTCTGATTATACAGTTTAGATAATCACCTTCCGCTAGGTCAGTATGCCTTTTCAGTCATAATGATGCATGTTCAGACAAGAATTAATAGGATTTCCTTGTAATGATTTCCGAAATTGAGAATTTCCAATATTAGATCATATCTAGGAAGTTCTGGAAATTTTGCTTTTAACCATTTTAAACATCCCACAGCACTGACTTAATCACCTTATTTTAATATGAAGTAAAATATACTCAAGATACTTCTTAGCATCCATAGAAAATGTTTGTAGCATCAAATAGGAAAGATAGAACACAGCAAGAATTTTAGCTAGTTCAATACCAGAAATTAGGAGGGTAAAAAATTTCTTCCTGATTTGCTGACTGTAATAAAGTGATCTGTATGAAATCAAGAAACAAATATATATATTCCCGGATCTTACACTACATACAGCATTTGTGGAGTTTTTCTTGATTTTGAAATAGTTTATGATGGAATCAGTTCCTTTTAGAGGTGTCACAGTCAGATAAGATACATTGACAAAACTCTACAAAGCCTGTACCTAGATATTTTAGAGGTATATATTTTTCTACTGGAATTTTCATATGAAAATTTACTATTAAATTTTAATATATTAGTTTGAAACATTCTCCTTCATGACAAAAGAAAGTTTGCTGTAGGTGTACTGATCCAAAATATTTTTTAACTATACAGGCGCTTATGTTTATTCTCATTGATGTGAAGGTAGTCTCTGGTAACTGACTCAGAAACATCTTCTCCTAGACTAGATCACATCTTGCTTCCTGAGTCAGCTTTCACAAATTATATATTAGCAATATTCCACACACAGCTTTCTTCCAAAATACAGTGCAGACAGCAATTTGCCTGGAAGCATCATCTAATTAGCATTTAAAAACAAGAGAAAAAAAAAAAGAGGGTTCCTTGTCATTAAGCAAAAGCACGTAAAAGAGGAACTGTATAATAAGCCTAGTAAGAATAGAGAATTTATATAGTGAAATAAATGGTAAAAATCTTTTGTCAGTTACTTTGAAGCATTTTAATATGCCAGAGTATTTCAGAACAGCATTGCAAATATTGCATTAAAAGATTTTGCAAATTGATATTAAATTTCCTTGGGTATTTTTGGAGAGGGAAAAAGGACTGGTGAAGGCAAATACTTGTTTATTATTAGATGAATGGAGATTTAACAGCATCATTTTTTGAGCTGACACGGCAAAAGGGCAGTTCCTTCTAATGCACCTACAAAGTGCTGTGCAATGAAGTGTAAGTCGAAAGTCTTTGCACTGATTTTGATAGGCTGTGGATTGAGTCTCAGACAGTCATTCACATAATACACATTTACACACATTTTTTGACCTGATGATATACTTTTAATAAGATGCTTTAATCATGACAAAAATATTAAGTGTGCACACCAAAGGTATCTTTACACAATTTCCTAATATCAATAATGCTTCCATATAAAAAGAAGATCTGGAATCTTGTGGATAAAAGCTTTCAAAAGCAAAATTAAATATATTCATCACCCAAATTTATGTAGCACAGAGAAACTGACATCTGTATCCACTTACATGTATATTAAACATTTTACAAATAAATACATATTAAAATATCTCCATGTTTCAAGTTCTTGTTGGATGCTCTTCCTTTTTACACTGCACTGATTGCAGGGGTATTCAGGGTGGGATGCCGAAATGGCAGGATGAGCTTTCTTCCCACGAAACTGTATGACAGAATGAGAATGTTCAGAGAAATATTTTATAATTAATTCTGCCTGCACAAAAAGGGCATCACGTCACTGTTCAGGGATGATAGACCCTATTTCACTGGCTAGACTACACATCTATTATTGTGTTCTGAGCACATCAGTACCAGATTTATCTGAATCAGTTGGAAGAAAATAGGAAAAGAGGGGAGAAACATGCAAGTACTCCATGAATTAAGGAGGATGGACTGTTCTATCACATGTAATAGAAGAAATTTCCACAGGCTGGGCAGATTTTCTGTAATTGGAACTGTATTATATCAATATTCTTTGAATTCAGTGGTTGGAACAGGATTAAAAGGGTAGTTGTCATATATGAAATACCTATTTTCCAGTCATCTTCCTAACTGCCTCTCTTCATTCAGTATGTAGTTCCAGTGGCTTTTTCCTGTTTATTACCAATTTCTCCTGTCCCCTCAATGATTCTATATCTAATATGGTCAGCAGTTTGATAACATTTAAGTAGAATGTATTTATTTTGCAGCACTTACAGGGCTCAAGTGTGTCTTTATACATATACAAAAATATACATGTATGATTTTTTTTTTTCCCTGAAACCCAAATGCTAGAGAGTCATATGGAACAAACAAAACACAAGGGAAAACCTGTAGTGAAAGAATGTGTGAGAAAAGCAACCTTGCAAAAATTTAAATTATGGAAATAAATCTGCCTGAATTTCTGTGTATTTGCACAAAGCCAAACTTGCACCCAACAAATGCGTGTTGCAGCCGGTAGGATACAGTGTTCAGTCAACTTTCATACTGCTTTTTTTTAATTATAGTCGTCAATACATATGATACCTAAAGTGAAGTACAGACACATGAGATAACTGTGTGTAAATCAAACTTCCTCAGTTTGCATATTTGATTTTGTAATCAAAACAGCATTTTTCTAGCATCAGTTTTATCCTACTAATTGTAACTGTAGCATACTTAAAGTGCCTTTGCAGAGAAAGGGTATGCAAAAGATCTCCTGATTTCCATACTATGCTCCTTATTACGCAAGTAGCAAAACTATTGTGTCTTTTATATTTTACCCCATGTTTCCAGCTTTTTCTTGCATTTCTCCTTTTTTTTTTCTCACTTGTGTTTGACTATGAATGACTATGAGTTTTGCTCTCATTTGCTGTTTTATTAATGTAAATATTTTGGTGTTGAACTTCACTTTGCCATTTGTTTCTTCTGTTGTTTGCCAGCATTTGATATTTTCCTTTAGACTTTTGTTTCACTTAAATCCTTTGCCTGATGGTATCCTTTTCATCTGTTACACAGAGATTGGTGGTGTTCTTTAAAAACTGGACAAATAAACAAGCCCAAACAACCAACCCCCCTGTTTTATTTTGTGATCTTTCAATGGAGTGTTGTATCTAAACTGTTACATCTTTTATTGTGACTATCTTTCATTTCTTTTCATTTATTGTGTATTTAATCTATGCATACAGAGAATAATAGACACATTTTACAACATTTCACTTTCAATAATTTTTCCATTTTCTTCTGAATGATTATTGATGATATAATAGTCACTTTGATGATGTTCATGTCTAGGCTTATGTGCCAGCTTTCATGCCTGACCAGTTTACAGCAATGCAATATGTTTTGACTTCTGTTATCCAGTACTTTCATTTAACATAAATGGGCTGTGGGAGAAACGTCTCATCAGAGGGTGTCATCACAGGCATAGGTTGCCTGCCCTTTATCAGACTAGAATGGGAGAAGAGACTGTTCTAACTTCTGTCTATCCTTACTGGATGCCTCCCTTAATATTTTCAAAGGTTGAAGCCTTGAAGGAAAGTAAATAAACAGAAGTTAAACTTAAAAGTTCACAACTCATCCTTTTTATTTCTCTGTGGCGAGCAGCAGGAAGAATGTTATTTATTCAAAGTGAGGAAAATGGGAGAGTACTCTGAAGGCATCTTGGTGGTCATTCTGTATCCCAACTAGTCAGTCACAGTTAAATGGATATTTAAGCTTGAAGAAATGTACTGGCAAGAAACCCTGTCAGCAGTTCTAGACGGAGGCTTCCAGGCAGAACGTTATCCAGCCATAAGACAGCTACAGTCTTTTGGGAACAACATTTACAAGCTGTTCATGCTGGTAAGATCAGAAAACCAAGTTTGATTCATGGTAAAAGCTCTAGGGCATGTTTATACTGTCTGCTTTACTATCACTAAAGTATTAATCGGGGAGTTCAGGTTCAGAAAAAGTGACCTAATGCCTTGAGTTAAGAAATTAATCTCAAATAACTAGAAAAACCTGCTGGATTTTTTTTTTTCCCATCCTTGACTGTTTGATGTGCTGGAATCACTACGTAAGTTTTAATTATCAAAGTGGATTTCAATGTAAATGAAAGACATAATGCTAGAGAGTTGAAACTGCCTGATCCACCGTTTTGGAAAAGTTAAATCAACTTGCTTTTCTGAAGAACATGGGTGTACTTTTACTTCATGTGATTGTACCCTTATATTATTTTCTAACCCTTCAAAGCACTGTAAGCTCCATCTGATGATTCCCAAAACGTACCTCATGGATTGTAAGTCGTCTGTGAAGTGTTTGCATGTTCTGCAGAGAAGTGGCTCTTAATTCATGGTCAGCCTCAAGTGACACAGCTGATTGCCAACACTTCATTCAAAATCACATTCTTCTGGAAGAGCAGCAATGCTTGAGACTGATGATTGGAGCTGATCAGAGCTCAGTACATCCTGCTGCCATGGCACCAAGCGGCAGGCAAAACTCAGAACTCTCTAAATTAGATCCTAAATGTTTTTCCCATCCTTCCCACTGTTCTGTATGATGATGTGATCCAATAACTAAAATTATTAGAGAGATGTCTCTGCCTGAATTGAAGTGCAAAGAAGACCATATGCCTGAAGTCAATAGTACAGATTTTGTGTCACAGTAAATGTGAGGGAGAGAGAGAGAGAGAAATAGAAAAGGGCAGGGGTGGGGAGGGATGGGGAGTGAGGCAGAGAAAAAGAGTGAGAGAGAGACAGATTGAGTAGAACTATAGCCTCCACACCTATGGTTCCAGAAGGCATCCCACTGGTTCTCTTCATCCTGGGCTTCTTGGTGGTGGGGGTCCCATGAAATATAGAGTTCAATGGATTAATATATGTTCAGGCTAAGTGGGAATCTGAGAATGCCCAGCTACCTCCCGTGTTGTGGGATGGGAAGTTATACACTCTCTTTTGCAACAGACTCTGAATCTGTTGTTGCAGCAACACTGGTTCGTGTGCAGCGCTCTGGTGGAAGGCCTCAGGAACGAGTTTGGGGGTGCTTTGGTGGTTTATGATTCCTTCTCAGCTGCCTCTTATGTGAATGTCCCATGTGACTATGACCTTCCTGGGGAGAGGGGAGCAGTTTTACAACTGAGGCAGTTTGTGTAAGGGATGACTCTTCACAGGGTCTGCTTCTTATGTGTCTTATAGCATCTGGTGATGGGTGTTCACTTCCTCTGTCTTATGCAGACTAGAGGCTTTGCCATCACACACCCAAAAACCTCTCCTCCTACCCCTCAGCTGGGAGGGAAGAGTATACAAACCTGGCCTCAGAAAATGAATCTGGAAGCTACAGCCTCTCCCTGTTGGACCCAGCCAGAGCTGATCTACAACACAACTGCTCAGTGGAACTTCCTTGTGGATACATTCTCTCCCCCGAGCCTTGTTAACTTCTCCTTAGACCTGACATAATTGTACAATAGTGTCACCTTTTTTGCTCAAGTTCTCGTCAGGTGGGTTAACTTATAGTCCAATTTCCCAAAATCCAGGGGGCATATTTGGACAGTTTTGCCATAATGGACAAAGTCATTCAGTGATCTTCACAACGTTAAAGCCATTAACCATTTTCAGTCTCTCTCATGACAAGAAGATGCTTTTGTTAAGCCTGTTTCAGGGACACCTCAGAGTCCTTCCCTGAGTTTTGAGATGTGGGGAATTCCCAGACTAATGTGCAACCCTAAAGCTGTGACACTGTGGAGGGGAAGAGCTACTACAACGTAGGGCCCCAGACTGCAAACACATTCCCTGGTGAAGATCTGCCCTGGTTCTGCTTTTGGATTCTTGTATATCCAAAACTATACTGTATGCAGGCAATGGGAAAAATATGGGTTTTTTAATTTAAAAGCTATAATTGTTTAAAATCTATGTTTCTTTAACATTTTGTAGTTTTGTGTGTTCACATAAATGTTAGTAAATGTTATATTCAATGCCCTTATGTATTCCTTCTCTATTTTTCCACTTTAGCAGTAGACAAGACTATTTTTTTTTATTTTCTATTTTTAAAAATTACCTTATAATTCTTAGCTAGCATTTCATATGATTTCTGCCTTTTTTTTCTAATTCATTAACTCACTTTTTATATCTTTCATTTAATCAAACAGATGCTCATGTAATGTCAATTCTGTTTGCAATGAAAATCTTTTGTTTTTTTTCCCCTTACTTCGAGGGAAGATTTCTGCCTCAGTAAGATATCTGACTAATAGGAAATTCAGATTTCTTTTTCTTGTGGACAGAAGGTGTTAGAGTTGCAATACTGTATCTATTCCTGTTCTTAGGGAGAAAATGCTTTATTAAAACAGCAAATGTTACTTTCTTTTGGTAAGTATGTGCAAATCAGTTAATCATTTGCCTCTAAGTTATTTTTTTTTTATATACAGAGAAATTAAGATGCTTACTTGTATATTTTGCCAGTTTTATAGACCCTTCAATATGATCTTTTAGACCTATTAGATTTTCTCTCTTTTTATGGTCTTTAATAATCTATGTACTGATTTGCTGTCCAGAATACATGACTAGTTTGAAAAATACACCTGAAGTAGTTCTTGATGAAAGTACATCTTTCATCCAAGACTGGTTAATTTGAAAACTTTTTGTTCTACCTATCATTTAGAGAAATTAGAGGTTCAGATTTTTTTCAGGTTTCCTGACAGTTGTGTATGTCGAGCACTGGGCCAGAACTCTGTCATCATCACAGAATCATAGGATGGTTTGGTATTAAAGGGACCTTAAAGGTCACCTAGTTCCAACCCCCCCTGCCATGGGCAGGGACATCTTTGTCACTACATTTTAGAGATATTTATTTTTAAAATTATTTCTTAAAATACATTTTGGTATGGTAAGGGTAGCTAGCCACATTACAGAGGTCATACACCTTGGAGAAAATACCTCTATTACATTTCTCAAAAAAAAAAAGAATGTGTTTCTTCTGTGTTCTCTGACCCAGCCTGAGGAGTGAGAGGAATTTTTTCTCACTAAGAAACAAGGCCATTTCCCAACTCAGCAGTAGAGCTGTTCGGAATTACATATACCACAGATTTATATCTATATTCATATACTATAGATTTGTAATTCATAGGCTTAACAGTGACCTGCTAGTGCATGGTGGTGGGTTTTTTTCTTTTTTCAGTTCGAATAGCTGTGGTGTATTTATTCTTAAATTAGAATACAAATTTTAAAGATGTATCTTTCTTTTTAAATGAAGTCTGGCAACATAATTGAATACTTTCAATAATTATAGAAAACTGTAATTTTGCAATATTTAACTTATAAATATCATATCTCAGGTGTTTTATTTTAAGTGAATAAAAATTTGTAGTAGGTAAGGTACTTTATATTCACCTGTAATATATTATTGAGAATTCTTTCTGAAAACTGAGGGACTAGTCAAGAGGTGTATGAACTGCTCTCTGAAGTCTCTGATTTTACAGTAATATTTTACAAATAAAAATAATAAAACAATCTAATATTACCTTTTACTATAAAACAGTTCTTCTTTAGGTAAGATGTTTTCCGGTAGCATTTTGACTCCCTTAAAATCTTGTGAATCTAATTTAAATTATCTGCCGATAGTTGAGGCTCTTAAGTTGAAGACATAAAATATATTTGCAAATAGTTTGCTGCTTTTCATTGTAAGTTAAAAACATGAGTTGCTGAAAGCTGTCTTTCTAAAATTAATCTAGATTGTTGAGCTAATGTTTATTAAAAGCTGCTGAACTTTTCTATTTTATGTTAACCAGCTCTGAGAAGGTGATGACATGATTTTGATAGCCACCAAGTTGTGAAAACCATCTGTTTATAATTTTTTAATGCAATTTTGCAATGACTACTGGCTGAGGTTCTAGGAACTGTATTAAAAAAAGTCAAGGAAATAAAATTACTGCTACAGAGGTGAGCTATAAAATCATTATTATTGAATTATGGGTTTTATGAAAGAAATCTGAAGATTAGTTTGCTCTAACATATTCTCCAATTATAATGTTTGTTTCCTAAGAATGTGTTGCAAGATTTAATAAACATTGAAATTATGTGTGCATGGTGACATAGTCCTGGTGAGAGCTGACACAATGTTGCAGACCCCAAGATATATCTCAATTCTGCTTTCAGACATGAAAAGGTGAGGAGAAAATAAAAAGGAAAACAAACCAAACAAACCTTCCCAACTTCACCTCCTCTCCCACGACCCACGCCACAAACCCCAGGCAGATGATGAAACAGCTGCCTGAAATAGAATAAGCATTCAGACATTCTGCATTAAAAGGAGAGAAAAATTCAGTAATAACCTGTAATCTGAAAGTAAAGTTAGCTAATGCCCCATAACACCGGTGAGATGTGTAGACAAATCCGAATAAGGTTGAAAATACCCTGTTCCTTCACTGGGAGGTGCCTTCTCTTAATGCGTTTGGCAGCAAGTCAGGGAGATGCTGAGTGTAAGGGTAAGCTCTAAGCCTGCCCATAAAATGCCCCACTGGGTGCTGGGAGTTGCTTCCACGGGCTCAGGAGGAGAGAGCCCCCTTGTAAACTGAGGTGGAACGCACCACTCGGCTGCAGGGATCAGCTCGTACCTCACTTCTAGTGTTTAATAAATGCTAAATATATCTGTCACATGCAGGCTTGAGGAATAAAGGGAAAAACTGTGTTTTAAAGGCCCCTGGAGTGACATTCCGTTTAATGTTAAGAGAATTAAGGTAATTAGGCAGTAGCTTTGAGAGGACTGCTTCATTAAGGGAAGGTTAGGTCGACTTTTGCTTTCCAAGATTCATTGAGGTTCCTTTATCTCTGTAGAGGGAAGCGAGGGATGTTCACTCCCCTTTCCCCCATCCCCACATATTCCTGTTTTTTACTGTAGCCCAGAATGAGGGTAAAGGAGTCCTGTATTTGCCTCCTTTAAGTCATAGAGGCATTTCAGACTGTCCTAGCCAGGGTAGCTGAACATTAGTCCCAGTGAGGAGGTGGCTTTGCTTTTCTGTTGAAGCTGTCCCACAGATTAGTGAAGAATTTAAGGTTAACCTTGGCAAAAATTGCATAAATAAATGAGGTTTTCTGGAGGTTAAATGCCTTACCTCAGATTATTACAGTCCATGTTCTGGTTGGCACTGCCAGCTCTTTGAAATATTTACATATAAATGTCATTGGATAAAATGAATCTATTTTTTTCTGAAGAAAAGTGACGGGGGAGGGCAAGCATAGAAGAAATCCAAAAAGCCTGAAGAACACTTCCAACCTCTGCCAATTAAGAAGGAAACAATTCCACTAATGGTGCCTTATATACAATGTAAGACATTTTCTGTGTTTTTGAAAGTACAAAGCAATTGATGGCTATAATTATATTTAGCCATATGATTCAAATGAATAAAACCCCATGACTGCAGTACAAGGTGTCTTGCAAAGAGTGTAGCTGTTAAAAACAAATTGGCCTGCCAGTGAGAGCTATTGAATTTAGGACCTTTCTTACGAAGATGGAATAGCTAATGAGAAAATGAGTGTTCTGGATCCAAGGTGATGTGCCCACGCCATTTGAACACTGCGGTCCTGACCGAAAATGTTTTGTCCTGAAAGAGGTGCATGTTTTGGTCTCTTGTTGAGGACTTTCCTGATGAAAGTACCAATTAAATAAACCTATGTGTATGCGTGTATGTATGAAGGCAGTCTCCCCTCGATCTTGAATCTTTGAATTCACACACGTATGCTGAGACTTAAAACTGTAATTTATTATTAAGCCATTTGTGCAGGCAATTAAGACACATCTGTTTGTGGTAGTTACAGTGTAACTGTTAGCACTGACAATGAAATATTTTGCAGATTGTGGAAGAAACATTATATTCTTCCCCATAATATAATAATAGCACAACATCAAGCCCTGTTGTGTACAGACTTGTTTTCCCTGGGGTCAAGTTAGATCATGGAGCTCTGTCCCATGTACAGTATATCTTATGTATTATGTATTACACTCTAAACAATGCATAGAACTAGAAGTTCAGTAGANTTATTATTATTACAAAAATATTTATTTGAAATTTGTTTTGGATTATCTATTTTGTAGCAGAGAAATCAAACCTTATGGGGAAAAAACCTGGCAATGCTTCCAAATCTGGTTTAAGCTATTAATCAGCTCTCTTAAATTTTTCCACTGATAACCAAAATGGAAGAAGATAGAAGATATTGGTTCTCTTACAAGCCTTGATGGCAATGAATTCTTGTTGCACATCACTTTACTATGTGTTTAGAATTTGCTTAGCTATTCATCTTATTAGTAGGGTTTTAAGTTTTTATTTATTTAAGTAAAACTGCTTGTATATTTTCTTCCAATAGTCCTTAGTTTCATCACTTGTCAAAATGAATACTAAATTAATAAAAAGCTGTATAATTTCTCTGAGTTTCTCTCTGTGATTTTGGCTGAAGCTCAGCTGTGGTTCTTTTTAATTTTTTAAGCTTCTATTTTTTTCTTGCTGTGAAAATATAAGACAGCCCCCAAGTATTTGCTAATCCCTTCATTTTGGTTTAAAAACCAAACCACTTTTTGCTGTAACATTCTGAGGTTAAATGACTATCATGATAAGCAGAAACAATTACTCCTAATTTCAGATATGCAGGGAAGCCAAAGAAGAGTCTCTCAGCTCTTGCCTGTGGCACTGAATAGTGGGAAATATGCTTAAGTGTAAAGTATTGGGATTCTACCTGTACCATTTCACAGAGAGAGCGGTTACCTTTCCTTAGAACTGTGACTGAATTTAAAGTTTTGAGGTAGACTGGATGAAAGTAGAACTCTTCCTCCAATAAATAAGGATTATTCCTCCTAACCACACATCTGTAAAGGCCTATTTTCAAGGGTCAAAATTCAAGTCAGATAGCCATCAAGGGAGATACCAGCCAGAATTCCCAACTGGGAAGATTACTCTGGTATTTTAAACAGAAAATACAGGGAAGAAGAGTATAAATCCCCCAAATATTTATGCTGTTTTATAAAGCAATCAAAAAAAGACAAGTCTGGGAAAAAAAAAAGACCACATGCTTACCTCCTTTAAGTTAAACTGAAAAAGACAACACAATAATCTCAATTAAAGGAAAATAAGTCTTTATCAGTCAGACTGGTATCTTGAAATGAGTCATTCCAACACTTCCTAACAATTTAAGATTTACTGACACTGAGCTAATTATCACTTACAAAGGAATGTGTTTTACAAACGTAATTTGCCAAACTATTCTAGTATCACTGAAGATGAGAATTAAATATGTTCTTATTAAAATTAGAATGTAATAGCAGTTTTGAAAGTTTGGTAGCCTATTTCTGTTTTACATTAGTCACTTTGTAGGGACATAAAGCAAAGGTGTACTTATTCCAATATGACAAATGCCAATTTCCAGTAACTCTTCTTCAACTTTCACATTTGCTATTAATATACATACATGCATGTTAATGTGCCCGACATAAATATGTTGAGGTGTATTTTTGTGTTAGACATCAATAAACATTTGTCAAATTGTAGTCTTCTGTACTGTTTCAGTGTTTACAATATCACTGTGCTTTAAAAAAGTGTGTATGTCTTGTTTAATGACTGCTTTTGTAGCTATAGGACACTGTAACAAGTAAAATATGAAATTACTTTAAATAATATCCTGCAATGTCAGCCCTGGCTATCAGAGTCAAATTTAATTCTTCTCATGAATTGTAGCTCCTAAAGGTCTTGTAAGTTAAATTTAGTCAGTGAATTATGTCTGGACATCCACATTAACTTCAAATTATGCTGTTGCTGACACTTCAAAAGTACTTTGACTTTAGAGCATTTTGTTGTGCAAGTGACTATAATTTAAAAATCAATTCTGTTGATAGTACATTAAATAGAATGAAATTTAGAAATCTGTTTAGTCTTTTGGTGAAAAAAAGAGAACTATGATATTTTATTTTGATTAATAAAGTAAGAAGAAACAGTCATGAGATTTGATATTTAAGAACAGCACTTTTCCTTTACTAAATTACAGAATTAAGTTAATTTTCCAAATCTTTTGAGATGTACTTAATAACAAATGCTGTCTGCAAAAAGATAAACTCCTAGTCAAATTATTCTTTTACACTGAAATACTCTAAAATGTTGCAAATAGTTTAGTAGTTAATCTCTGTGGTTATACTACAGAATAATTATGACAAAATTTAAAATCCTTTATACTTTGCGTGTATGTATGCTTAAATATATATGTGTATATATGCACATTGCCTTTTGCAACCGGACTTGCCTGTCTCGGGTCGGCCTCTTTAGCCATCAGCGCGCTTGCAGCAAGCGTGGGGAGAGCCCTTCCCAAATCTTCGTTCGCGAAGCCGAGCCATGATATATGCACATATTTATTATTGATCTATATTTATATTTATGTACCAACTTATAGTTGAACTTAGGAATATCCTTTTCCAAAGAATTTTATCTGGAACATATTGCCATGTCCTTTATTACTGTGGTGAAAGTAGTATTAAATTCAAGGAAATTGTATCTACTAAGAAATCCCAGAACATTTCACCTTTGTAAGAGACTTACTTGAGTGAAGCTCTTTTCCTTTCCCCCTCTCTCATTTTCTGGGATGACTTCTCAGTTTCCAAAGAAACATTCCTTTCCTGAATGCCTTTTAAGTTGAGCTTCAAGCTGATTGCTATTTTGACTCTTTGACAAGGGCAGTTTTCAACAACTGTCATTTTGTTCTATCCAAAATCCAGCTTCTGTGAAAACATTGGATGTCGGGGTTTTTGATGTTACCTTAAAGAATTATCATTTTTCTGGTCTTTACATCACCTGTCTTCTCCTGTAGTTTCAGCAGCAATCACAAAGGCGTTACTAAACCGTCTTTGCAGGCATAGCAAATGTCTGATTACTGCTGGTAAAATAAAGAATTATTTGCTCTCATGGGCAGTCTGAGTGCAGCATTTCCTTTTCAACACCCACCTCTCATGGGAAAAATAAGCTAAAAAACCCGCCAAAACTGAATTTATTGAAACAGAAAAGATGAATTCCTGACATGTGAGTGAGAGTAGCCCTTGGCACTGTGTGCAGACATGTTTGAATGGCATGGCAATGAGTCTGCTGTCTCATGGCAAATTCGAATCATAAAATATCCTGAATTGGAAGGGACCAACAAGGATCATTGATGTTCAGCTTCTAGCCCTGCATAGGACAGACCCAAGAATCCCACTTTTTTTCCAATATCCAACCTAAACCTCCCCTGACACAACTTCAGGCTATTCCTTTAGGTCCTGTCCCTGGTCACCACAGAGAAGTGATCAGTGCCAGCCCCTCCTCTTTCCCTTTTGAAGAAGCTGTAGAGCACCAAACTGGGCAAACAATTTGGATTACCCTGTGCAGAACATGCACACTCTGTGTCATTGCTCCAGCACATACAGTGTTGCAGGACTCCTCTCAAGTTAAGAGCCCAAAACTTGAGTTCAGTAGGCTTTTGACTGAATTCGCACTGACCTTCGAGTGAGGAGAAGTACTTCATTAAAATAAAACTACTTAAGTTTAAGATGGGTTGAAGATGATATTGCAAAACCAAGTATTTAGTTTCTACAATGAAATTATTTCGACCTGAACTACCCACCCACCCCTCCCCCGGTTATTCACTGGATTAGCAATATATATA
>VWZG01010125.1:8513-19951 GCA_013396735.1 Grallaria varia | reverse complement strand
TGATAGAGCGGCTGGGTGGGCACCTGGCATTCAGCCAAGGTGAACCCACCACACTTGGTCTACTCGATTGCCCATTAGCAGACATGACTCCTCAGGTTTGGTGTGAAAGTGCTATTGAGTCCCTGAAGGGAGTTATCACATCTGAATCATTAGTGTGAAGACAGGGATCCCTCTTATCTTCATTTTCTCACACACCAAGCTCATAGCCTGAGGTGTCAGGTGTGTCCTGGGCAGCTGCTGCAAACAATGCATTATTAACAGTTCATGAGAAATAGCAGAGAGGGTATAAAATACACAGTTCCAGTTACACCCACACACTGATAAACTGGTCCCAGCTACTATAACTAGGACAACTACAAAACAAAACAAAAAACATATATATATATATATACACACATGTGTCCAAAAGAACCAGAACAGAACAAACAACAACCGTGTAACCAAAACCTTTAAACTATGGAGTCTCTACTGCCCTCCGGTCCAATTATATTAACGGAAAGCAGGTCTCACCTCGGCCAGCTCAGCCATGCACCTTGCAAGGAGGAAAAAAGCCCAAAGTCCAGGGAAAATGGTGTCAGACTCCAGTGAGCTGATGGGTGCCCCCTTTGAATCTCTACACACCCCACTCACAAGTTGTCAGAACATATTCGACCCCAGGTCTCCCATACAAGAGTCTCAGATGTTTCATTCCATAAAGCAAGTTATTCATGGTGCAATAACACAGGAACATCTCAAGCTTATGCCTCTAAGGAGGGATCCCAAACAATGGACCCCAGGACTTTTATACCCTCACAATCCAAGTGCCCAGATGTCTTGCTCTTCCTCCCAAGTCATTCTGTGTCCTCCATTCCCACTGTGTCTCTCAGTGTCCATTCACATCGTTGGCATCACCCATCTTTGTGCCCTTTGTTATGCAAAGGGTTGGCAGTTCATGGCCTCTTGTCTCAGGCTCCCACCCTGAGCTCAATCTGCATCTCAAACTTCAGCTCAAAACCAAGCTACCTGGACTGGGTATATTCCTCAACATACACACAAGAATGTAAAGCAGTTTAACTGTAAATTCACACTTTGAACTAGTATTAATTAATTTTGCTGATGTCCTTTTGAGAGACAAAATCTTCTATTTCTTTCAAAAATCCCACCTATAACAACTATTTATGTGTACATTGATACAATCCACACAGTGTCAGCAATGAGAGAAGAGAGTATTTGACTGCCCTATAGTTCTCTCAACTTCAAACCTGCTGTGGTAGTAAGCACAAGGAACAATTTTTTTCCCAGTGACCACATTTCCGCCACTAAGTAAAACAGGGCCAAAACGGCCCAAGCTTCTGAAGGCCATACAGACTAGGGAGCTTACGCTCTTCCCAAACTGCTCAGGTCCATGCCAGCTGCCAGACAGATCCTGAGCACAGTTTGCACATAATCAGGTTTCGTGCCCTTCCATCTCAACAGTCTTTCAAGGTCGCCCGACCAGGCTTTATGCAATCTGCAACCCTCCCATGCCCATCTGCAACACTTCTGGGCATGCAATGCACATATTTGCTTTTGTGCAAAGAGAATACCACTCTGGTGGGTGGCAATGCAGCCCTCAAATCATTGCAGGCATTTGAAACTGGAAAAGGAATCAACACAAAACAGTAACTTTGTCTTATGGCCACAAGGACACTACATAAGCCCAGAAGAGATCCAGTGCCATTGCTATAACATGTAGACATGATTCAGACCATGGCCCTCTGTGCCAAGGCCTGTTTTATTTAGCCATATAGATGTGACCCATAAGGGTGTTGCAGAGACAGGTTGAGTCTATAGAGCTCAACAGAGATCTTCAGCTTTGCAATGAGAGTAAATACACCAGAGCAACATTCTGAGCAACTGCAGCTGTTGGAAATTATATAAATTTTCTAATTTTTTTTTTTTAATTAATAGTAGAGGGTAACTAGGTTTCTTTTCACAGACTCTTGTCGGTTTGAACTTTAAACCACCAAAGCTTTGAGTTTCTCTGGACTAGCTCTGATAAGCTTCAATAAACAAAGCCTGAGGGAGTTGAAGATTGGATATCTGGGATCTTAAATTTATGGTCCTTCAAAGACATGTTGGAGTAACCAGAAGATACAGAGGAGATTAACATTACCAGGAAAGCTGGAGACTCTTTCTGAGGAAGAATGATAAGGGGACCAAAGAATGCAGACCAAATTAGCATTAAGGGCAAGAGATCAATAACCAATAAAAGATAGAATACTAATTAATGAAGAGAATGATGTAACTTAGAACCAATGAACATTCATTTCTTCATTTGCTAAAATGTATAAATACGTGAAAAGTCCTCAAAGGGACATATGTAGCTGGAATGATTCACTACATATCCTGGTCAGAATAAAGTAATGCATGGCTCACTAATATTTAAAAGGTAGTGTTGGAGGGTTTAATTTCTTCACAATGATTTTCGGTGACACACTCACACAGAGCAGTGAGGTGGCTAAAGGGACCTCTCTCCCAACTATCTAAATCTGACACATGCCACATGTAAGGGGTGGAGATCCTCTGCATGGTCCTCTGTTTACCACAACCTGGACAGATCTGGACTGTGACCACCACTTTGACAGGACTACAATCAACACTTCGATCAACAAACATCAAAATTGCAACAACCAAGTCTTGGATCCAATGGGTGTCTTGCGGGTCCTTCCAGTCACCTGAGGGGTCAGCAGCCCTTCTCTAACTGACTGTACCAGCACTGCAGCCTCCCTCCAGCGCCACACAAGTGTCTGCCAGTATCGAAACCCAGCTATCCACCATTTCCTGCCAGCACTGACTCTCCAACCATTCCTGCCAGGTTTTCCAGGCATGGGGGAGGCAAATCATGTGGAAGGGTAGCCATCTTGTCTCTGTCCTGTGGCCATGTTTTTTCTGGGTGGGAGAGACTTGCCGTCATCTTGATTTGGTTCAGGGATTTGGCTTGGGAAGTTTCTCCTTATTGGTTGGTTTAACCCAGTTTTATCAGTATTGTTATTAGCATTCTTCTTGGTAAAGAGTTATTTTTTCATTTGCATCTACACATATTTGGTCTCGCTCTCTGTATTGGAGAAACCAGGGGTATTGAATCTGAGGGAGGGGACTTCTGTCCGAGGTCTCCAGNACTCTCCAACCATTCCTGCCAGGTTTTCCAGGCATGGGGGAGGCAAATCATGTGGAAGGGTAGCCATCTTGTCTCTGTCCTGTGGCCATGTTTTTTCTGGGTGGGAGAGACTTGCCGTCATCTTGATTTGGTTCAGGGATTTGGCTTGGGAAGTTTCTCCTTATTGGTTGGTTTAACCCAGTTTTATCAGTATTGTTATTAGCATTCTTCTTGGTAAAGAGTTATTTTTTCATTTGCATCTACACATATTTGGTCTCGCTCTCTGTATTGGAGAAACCAGGGGTATTGAATCTGAGGGAGGGGACTTCTGTCCGAGGTCTCCAGCCCTTCAAATTGTCTCAAACTGAGACACAGTCCCTCCATTGAATGCATCTCTCTCCAATTTAGAGAGAGGGGTTGTGGGGGACCATGTCAAAGGCTTTACAAAAGTCCAGACAAATGACATCTGTAGCCCTTCCCTTGCCCACTGATGGAGTCACTCCATCATAGAAGGACACTAGGTTGGTCAGGCAGGACTTGCCCTTAGTGAAACCGTGCTGACTGTCTTGAATCACCTCCCTGTCCTCCATGTGCTTTAGCATAGCTTCTAGGAGCTGTTCCACGAACTTCCCAGGCACAGTAGTGAGGCTGACAGGTTGGTAGTTCCCAGGGTCCTCCTTTCTACTCTTTTTACAGGTGGGTAAAATGTTTCCCTTTTTCCAGTCACCTGGTGCTTCACCTGACTGCCATGACTTTTCAAATATCATGGTGAGTGTCTTGGCAATTACATCAGCCAATTCTTCAGGACTCTGGGATGTATCTCATCCGGTCCCATAGACTTATGTACATTCAGGTTTCTCAGGTGGTCATGAACCTGATCTTCTCTTACAGTGGGAGGGACTTTGCTCCCCCAGTCCCCATCCTGCTGTCCATCCACTTGAGAGGTGTGGGAAGAGAGGTTGTCCTTAAGACTGAGGCAAAAAAGTTGAGTACCTCAGCCTTCTCCTCATTTGTTGCTACCAGTTTGCCAGTGTCATTTATCAGGGGTGATACACCTTCTTTGACCTTCCTTTTCTGGTTAACATACCTGTAGAAGCCCTTCTTGCTATTCTTTGCATCCCTTGTCAGGTTCAGTTCCAGCTTCACCTTGGCCTTCCTCACCCCATCCCTCCACAACTGTACTTCATCTCTATACTCTTCCCAAGTCACCTGTCCTAGTTTAAACCCTCTATGCATTTGCTTCTTTTCCTTTAGTTTGACCAGCATGTCCCTACTCAGTCATGCTGGTTTCTTGCCTTCTTAGCCTGTGGGATCTAAATGATCTTAGGTTCTTTTCAGAATAATGCATAGGGCAGATTTGCAGTTGGACTCGATAATCTTAAAGGTTTTTTCCAACCTAAATGATTCTATGATTTGGCTCATAAGTCAACTGGAAGTTTAAAAAAATAAATTTATAGACCAGTTCTTCCCAATTCAACACTGCATTGAAACAGCAGTTTCAAAGAATATAAAGGTTTGCTCCCTGCTTCTCTACTCTCCAGTTTACAGAACTCACCACAAACATAAAACGGATGCCAAGAATATGAAGTTGCACATGAGTTTTGCTAGTTGTGATTTCACAGAAAGTAGAACAGATGCTGAGCTCCCATCTTTTCATGAGGTTATGCCTATGTCCCACAGCACCATTAGAGCACATTTGTTTTCTAATATTGCGAGATCTATTGCACTTTTCCTTGATAAGGTATCTAGACTAGGAAAAGGGTAGGGCAAACAGCATGATGTGAAGACATTTAAAGTCCAACTTTCTTGAGCCTCCCATTGTACTGAATGTAAAGTCCAGCACAAGTGATTCATGAAGTGCTAAAGTAGAATTAAACAAGAATACTCTGGAGAGTTTCAAAATGGAACCTGTTGCATTTCATGACAGGGAGACAGAACATCATTATACCACAGTGCCAGAGAGTAAAATCTGCAAAGGCAACAACCCTACAATCTAAGTTCTTCACAATGAGTGGACCACTAGCAATGTTTCATTATTGTGTACTTGAGAAAACAAATCCCAGACATTTTATTTCAGCATCTTCATCCAGTTCCAGCTTCCTTCATTTGCCAAGTACCTTAAGAGCTGATTAAACCCCTGAAACACGTCTTATATTCTACTTCATTACTGACAAAACTTAATGGCTGTTTGGTGTAACTGTGAAATACTTTGATTCTGCTTATGAATTGTCACTTGTCCACATCTGACCAAAGTGCTATTCAGCAATTTGAATTCATCTCAGCAGAATACCCTGTTATATGATCAAACACTGCCTATACTACAAAATGTCAGTGGCATCTACAGTGATATTAAAGGAACTCAAAAGCTGAGACACTTAAGAAACAGAAAGCTTCCCTAAAGCATAAAGCTGATGTGAAATTACAGGAGATGTTGATCTCCATTTAACTGTATTCCCTATTTAGTTCATCACAGGTTGTTTCTGCTGCTGCTCAGAGAGAGGAGCTCTTCACCTGCTCCAGCATGGGGTCCCTCCCACAGGAGACAGTCCTTCATGAACTTCTCCAACGCGAGTCCTTCCCATGGGCTACAGTTCTTCAAACTGCCACAAAATGGGTCACTTTTCCACAGGGTGCAGTCCTTCAGGCACAGGCTGCACCAGCATGGGTCCCCCACGGGGCCACAGGTCCTACCAGGAAAACCTGCTCCAGCATGGGCTCCTCTCTGCAGAGGTCAGCAGGCCCCTGCCAGGCCTCTGCTCCAGCATGGGCCTCCCATAGGGTCACAGCCTCCTTTGGGCATCCACCTGCTCTGGCGTGGGACTCCTCCATGAGCTGCAGGTGGATCTCTGCACCCCCATGGACCTCCATGGGCCACAGGGGGACAGCCTGCTTCACCATGGTCTTCATCATGGGCTGCAGGAGAAGCTCAGCTCTGGCACCTGGAGCACCTCCTCCCCTTCCTTCTCTACTGACCTTAGTGTCTGCAGAGTTGTCCACATGTTCTCACTCTGCTCTTCTCTGGCTGCAATTTTCATCTGCGCAATAACTTTTTTTTCCTTCCTAAAATATGTTATCACAGAGGCATTACTATCATTCCTGATTGGCTTGGCCTTGGCCAGCAGTGGGTCCTTCCTGGAGCTGGCTGACATTAGCTCTGCAGGACATGGGGAAAGCTTCTAGCAGCTTGTCATAGCTTCCGTATCCAGCCCCACTACCAAAACCTGGCCACACAAACCCAATACATTCATATTTTTGACAGAAAAAAATATTCCACTTCTATGTTTATGTGTGCCTGCCTCTAACCTTTACCTATGTCTGCAGGAAGCAGGTTAATGTTATTGAACTTCCACTGCAAGGAGTCTGCCTATCACAATGCAACAGAAAATAATCAACATGACACAATTGTTTTCAGTAACACAACTTCTGCAGGTGGAGCCTGAATACTGCGCATTCAGGCACATTCTGAAATGGCTTAGAATAAAACAACTTTGGACTTTTACTTGATCAATGAACTTTGACTCTAGTCTTCTGGGGGCTTAGGCTATCTGGATAGGAACCATCAACTGGAGAGTGGGCTGAGTGAATGAAATAGCCCACTAGGGAGTCATGGCAGAGTGACAACAATGCTCAGGAATGAGACACTATGTTGCCTCCATAGAAAACAGGAAGCACAACTCTAGAACATAGATCTAGATCATGTTAGCAGAAATTACAATTTAAGGATAGACCTGGTAAAGAGAGCTTAGTAAATGAAATCCTTCTTCTCCAAGTTTAGATGTTTAATAGCTAAGAGAAGTAAGTATCCTCAGATGATATTAACCCATCTTGAGGGCCTATCTAGGAAAAAATGTATCAGGGCACTATGGAAGCCCCTCAGGTATAATTTTTTGGCCCCAGTGTCACGTGAGTGTGGTAGAACTTGCCAGTTCTCCCACAGAGAACCCAGGCCACAACATTCTCCAAAAGAATTACTGTCTTAACTAGATTTATTTGTAAAGCTTGCCTATTTTCACTTGTTTTCTGAGTTGTTTTTTTTAAGCTGTTTTTTAGCTTGTGGACTTTGAACTCAAAATTATTCAATTTTGCCATGACTACAGTAAGTTACACAAGTTCCTTCATGTTCATGTTCCGTATATTGATTTTACAAAATAATCCAAAGTTGACAATAAGAAAATCTTGAGTAAAATACATAAGAATCAAAATAAGATACTGATGCATATTGTTCTGCAGCATACTTAAAAGTGATCGGAAGGCCACAAATCTTCAATTATCTTTAATTTCCTTTCTCTAAAATTGTGTAACCTTTTCAGTAATTCCTATGAGATGGGAATATGTACACTGAAACCCAAGTCTAGACTACAAGGAGCTTTTAATATTCTATGATTATACTTTTGACTGGCTTGTTGGGGCATAATTTGAAAAGGTCCGTTTTTAGAGGCAAAGCACATGTGTGCAGATGGGTGCAAACTCCATGATACTCTTACCTGCAGAACAGTCTGCCATAGGGAGGTCTTGTTACAAGAAGTCAAAATTACAGACACTGAAGAAAGTCCCCCATCAAGAATTAATCCCAAACAGAAGGTATAGGCATGAATGGTTCACATTATCTTGGTCATGAGATACTTTCATGCATCAACTTCCCTAACCAACCAGGATGGTACAGTGAAGCTTGAGCAATCAGACTTTGTGAAAAATATTTATCTTGCAAAACATCCCCTCTGCCTTGTTTTTCACAAAAGGCTTCTCTTTTCAAGGGTCATGACTATTAGAAAATTCACTAGAGACTATGGGGATGAATAGCTATGTGGGTTTTTTCCTGGTAACTTCAGATGTTATTGGCTTTCTGTTTCTTTAGAGAATATTTCTTTAAATGGACAACTGAAAAATATCTGTAAGTATGTGTAAGTATGCACTGAGGTTTCCAATCCAAACAAGGCATGACATTTATACTCTCAAAGTAATGTCTTTCCACAGATTACTTTAAAGTAAAAAGCAATTCCACGAAGTGGCTATTTCATCTCAAAATTTTTCACTGTGCTTTTTCAGGAGAACAGTGCATTGAGACCTGTAGTATTTCTTTGTTATCTGTTCCTGTTGATCCTAACACTTCTCAGTTTTGAAAAAATGTTTCAAAAGACACTAATGCAAGATGTTCCTGTTATAGTTGGAAATGCTGACCTAACTTCAGCAAAATTTACTCAGAGATTTCTAGTGTAGTAAAGACAACATCTTGGACTCCTTGATGGTGTTTGGGGAAAGTTTAGTTTGCAGCTTATCCTTACTTACTGGTTGAAAGGTTTCCTATGATGACTATCAGCAATGTCAAGGACAATGAAAAATGGAAGTATGTATGAAGAAAACACAAGGTATCAACTGTCTACATATGATCTCCTATGACTATAATTTTGTTATAGTTTTAGAATTTGTCAGAATTTTTCTTTCCTACCAGCACAGAGTTCGGGAGTTGATGAGCAACACCCTCCCCACCACTGCTAGCTAACAAAGGACTACCTAATTGCCTGAATTCCAACCTGATTGCTGGGGGGAAGTGAGAGGAGATTTCTTCTGGTGCAGGTTTTAGTTTTGTTTTCGGTGGTGGCTCAGAAAGAAGCATCTCAGAGGGAGCTCTTTCAGTTTGGCTTTTCCCCTGCCTCCAATCCCTAACCCTGGGTGCCCTGTGCTTCAGAGGGACAGAGACAGTCACCATTGCCTTAGATTTGCTACAGACTTCCTGAGGCAGCTGACACCATTGGTGGAGGAGCCCCTGGCCCCTCTGCCCACTCTGGGCCAGCACTCTTCAAACAAAGGACAAGAAGAGAGTCCACATTGCCAACAGGAAAGATTCTACCCTGTCCCTTTGCAGAGACAAACCCACATGAGTTTTTTTGCCACTAAGAAGCATCTGCCAGCATTTTCCCTGGACTTTATTTTCGTTTTCCCTCCTTGCAAGATGTGTGGCTGAGGTGGTTGAGGTGCGACATCGCCACTTGCTGTCCGTGAACATCATTGCACCGGAGGGCAGAAGAGACTCCATTCGTTTAGAGGTTTTGGTTACAGGGTTGTTGTTTGTTCTGTTCTGGTGTTTTGGACATATATATATATATATAGTAGTTAAGAACTGTTATCCATTGTCTACACATTTTCCTAATTAAATTTTGTTTTAAATTTAAAAAGGTGTGGTCAGTTTGGGGAAGGTATTCAAACAGACAAAATTGGTTTAATTTTCCTCTAAACTAAAACACATTTGAATTCTTATTAAAAGATGATTGTGTATTTAAGTTTAGAACTAACAAAATAGCAAATATCCTAAATAATGTATGTACAAATTGTCCCATAAAAGAAACCTCACAGACACTGCTCACAAATTTAAACAAGAATACATACCTTGTATCAAAATGCATAAAATAGAAAGTAAATTATTCAACTAAATTACTAGGAAAATTTAGAATAAAGAGAAAAGGACCTCTACCAATGCCTAAAGATGACAATAAAAAGTCACTGTGTCATAAGAGTAGACTCCTAAATGGCATAACACATTTGAGAAAACTATTATTGAAAATGCCTAACAAAATTCACCAAAAAACCCCCCCAAACCAACACACCCCACAAAATCTGATTTACTGTGACATATCACATATCCCAATTTATAGAGGCAAATGTTTACAGTTGCTGAAGTATTAACACAAAATCTTTTAATGTCATCCATATTTTGGATTGATTGAACACGATATATATTTTAAGGAAATCAAAGTTCCTTCCTTAAGCAAGATAATTCCTTTTTTGTTTTTCTTCATTGTTACTATGTTTTTCTTTTAATTCCTGTGCATGTGATTAAAGGTGGAAATATGTTGCAAGTTTCTGAATATAAATTACATAAGGATTATATTACTCTTTTAAGAACTTACTTGACAGATATGTTAGAACAGTGCTCACTTGTCCCTGAGTATGATATTTATAGAATCTAATTTCAAACACTTAGTTCACGTTGTCTGAATCACCCCTTGGAATTCTTGCTAAACGAACAGCAGGAAGTAGGCAATTCACATGCTCTGAACTACAACTTCCTTAGATGCACAAGGAAGGTGGTGATACTATTCTCTTAAGTGTTGGGCTATTTTTAATTTTGGCTCTCATCCATTCCCCCAGCCATTAAAATTAGTTCTATTAGTTGCAAAGTTGTTTAATTTTAAGAAGATAAGCAACACATATACCTTGACCATTCTTCTAATAGCAGATATGAGTCCTCTTCACCTCTCCTTCCACTACTAAAGATAGCTTATGAAAATGTTACAGTTTGAGCTGTATTATGCTGTTTGACACAATACCGGTTTAAAACCATGTAGTGGTTTACTATGTATTCCAGAGATTCCCTACACAATTTTCAGAAATTGTCACAATCAGGAAAATCAGACATGAAAAAATTTACATGAACACAAGGTAATATTTTCCTTTCAAATTAATAGTTTCCTAGAAAGAACTTATATTTTGAAGGGTAGTCTCCATGAGCTAAATCCCAGCAGTTTAGATAGAAGTGCAGGAGTTCAGAAAGCAGTGAGAATTAGGTCAGAGAGGGAGGGGAGAAAAATCCCTCTGTGTGGAGAGTCAAGGATCAGAATGGGAGCCATTTCAGGAATGGAAAATTAGCTACAGTGAATGAAAGGACTTTATTGTGTGAACCTTACCTTTATCCTGTGTTTATGGATATGTAGAGTACATGCTCTCTCAAGATTTGGATTTCCCAGGCATGCCTGGACATGCCTACTGCCTGCTCCTCTGCCTCCCTGTTCCCCCTTTCTGATTGGTTGGATAAGCTGCAGAGAGGAGTCAGCTACCATTCGTCCATTCCTTCCCCAGTCCCTCCCCTGTTTGCCTGTATCCCTATCCCGATTCGTTTCCCTGGTTGTCTGTCTCATGTTCCACCCCACTTCTGGTACCACCCCCATCAGAGTTTTTAAAACCCCTATGTACCCCCATTAAACTGGCATTGCATCACGCTCAAACCTTGTGGAAATCCCTTTGTGCAGTGCTACACCTTTTCCTTTACCCCTCGGACCGCGGCACCTCTCCATGCACTGCTTCCTGAGTGTGGTAGTTTAAATTTTAGGCTTTGGTGAGGTTTGTTGTTCTCTAGGCCTTCCTTAACAACTGGGGTCAAAAACTAAGGAAGTATTCCATCCTATTCCCTCACGTAATCAGGTGTATAAAAGATAGGTGACGGGAGGAGGTTCTCTCTCTTGGGCTTCAGCTTTCCTCCCGGTCAGCAGCTCTGTGACAGTAGCTCCCAGTGTTTAGGCCTCGCTTATCTCTGTGGGCTGAAGGC
>VWZG01010123.1:0-17927 GCA_013396735.1 Grallaria varia | reverse complement strand
TGCCCTAAACTAAGACACTGTCTGACTGTGAGGTGAAGGGTATGCATTGTGGTCATTTTGGTTCTGCTCTTTACCAACTGTTTCCTGCATGGTGGTGCCTCAAGGACAGTCATAGCTGCCCAAGTTCCGAGTAGGAAATTATCTTACAGCACTGCTTAGCAAACATGGATAACTTTGAACTTGATCAATAAGGATCCTCTGTACATGGGACAAGTTCCCTTTTGTTCGTTCATCAATAGTGTAGATGATGTGCCAGCTGAAGTGTTCATCTTGCAGAGAGTTTCATATACCACCATACACCATTACAGGTAAGGATTTTGGCAGAGTTCTAATCATAAATTAGTAAAAAGATCACCAGCTTGATAGCAGTGCTATGTTAGGTAATTAGCTGATTATATTGTTTAATGACAGTGTAAAATGTCCAAGGAAAAAATTTACTTAGGGAGAAGCTGAAAAAACATTATTTTCCATTCAAAGTTTATGTGTCAGTCTTCTTTTTTCCTTTCACTCCTCCTGCATACTTCATTTCTACAGAAGATGGCTGTCCTAAGATTTTTAAATTGAGATTTAAGAGTAAAATATATTTGTGTACAATGGGTCAAAGCAAGACATGTACCTTCCAAGCAGCGCTCAGATAAACATGTGAGCATGTGACATTGGCCACATGAACAGTACTGTCCTCCTCTGGGAAAGGTGAGGACTATCCTGGCCACTTGTTGAATCTGTCCTTAGTTTAACAGCAAGGAAGGCGCTGAAGCACAGTCATATTGGCACTGATGCCTATTTGGCATGGGCAGCAGAGCAAAGTCAAATATTCTGGCTCGGCTTTAAGACTTTACCAGTTTTGCCAAAACCAGATCAAAAGTAAGATCTGAAGGAACTGCTGGTAGTTCTTGTTCTAACAAAGCATGAAAAGCATAGAGCTAGCTGTTTGGCTGTGCTGGAAGGTTTAATATAAAAACAAGAGTTTCTATTTGCTTCCAAATATAGTTAAATATTATAACACAATTAGATTGAAGCTCTGAAATTCTTCTTATTTTATGTCATTTCAGTACATTGGCCGAAGTCTACAATCAAATATTGTATACTAATACAGTTCAATTATTATAGGTGTAACTTTTCAGAATTTTTAGTGGGAAACATGAAAAAGCCCTACTGGGCTTTGGAGAAAGATCTCTTGACAGAGTTTTACGAAACACTAACAAATGATCCCAGGTTGTAAGGCCTTAAAATATTTTAAACAATTATTTTCAAGAGTGAATCTGGTGTCAGAAATTATCGGTATTTGTTTGTGTAACTGCAGTGCAGATTTTGATATGTGATTTTATTTGCAAAGGTCTACCCACCTCTGATTTGAACCAAAAGAGTTATTCAGTACCCAAGTAAGCCTCAATAGTCCATCATTCAAGCAGTCAGGTTTATAAAGAAGCAGATTTGCAGCACTTACAGCATACCTGATCTGTTAAAAAAATTAAAAACAAAANGTGGGGGGGGTGGGTAGAGAAGAAAAAGAAAAGAAGAAAAAAAAAAAAGAGAGGGGAGAGTAATAAGGAGAGTCATAGGAGGTGGGAGTTAGAGATGAAGGTCTACATTTGGGCAAGAAATGTCTCTGCAGGCTTCAGGATCTGAAACGCTCCACCTGCAGGTGCATGCAGAGGTTGACAGTCCCATTGCAAAAGCTGAGTAACTCCATGCCACTGAGAAGCGTCTCTGTTCCCCTTGCAGGCTGATACAGAATACTGTACTGGCATTGCTTGTCATGATTTGAAGATCTCCTCTCACATATGATACAGGAACAGAAATTCCACAGAATGCACATTCAAACTCTGTCTCCTTTGTAGATCACCGGGCTTTCACTTAGAGAAGACTAATGGGCACTTCCCACCTCAGAAGAGGCACCTGTTAAGGTGGTCATGAGTGGTCTGTAGAAAAGGAGGGGTCTCTCTAGAAGTCATTGGCCATCAGTGTGAAGAGGCAGAGTGGACACTATTTCTGGTCAAAGAGAAGATACAGGCTGATGTATACGTACTAAAATACAGCCTGGACTGCAACATCATGGAGGTTCAAGTGAATCAATGGAGATATCTCTTCATGAGATACAGCTTTCTCATGAGGGGAAGCAGAGTGTCAGGTACCAATCTCTTCTCTCTGGTGACAAGTGACAGGGCCTGAGGGAATGGCATGGAGCTGTGTTGGGGGAGTTTAGGTTAGATACTAGGAAAAGGTTCTTTACTCTGAGTGTGTCTGGGCACTGGAGCAGGCTCTCCAGGGAAGTGGTCACAGCACCAAGCCTGACAGAGTTCAAGGGGTGTTTGGACCACATCCTCAGGCACACGGTATGATTCTTGTGGTGGTGTGTGGAGGGTCAGAAGTCGGACTTTAATGATCCTTGTAGATCCCTTCCAACACAGGATATTCTACAGTATGAACTGCAGTTGCTATCAGTTTGGTCTTGATGGCTTCGCAGAGGAAGTAGAAACTGTGCCTGTGGCCCATTACCCCACTGCTTACCCCTTGGTGGATTCTATATCCACAGTGGAAAAAGGCAGCAAAAGCCACCTTTATTTTCTGGAGTATGAAGGTTAGGAGATTTTAAACAGTACGGGGGATGGGGCTGGTACTAAAAGCACTGAGTAGAACCTCATCTGGTGGTGATGCTGGAGGCAGAGTCAGTGTTAGTGAGACCATAGGGTGTAACACAGATTTTTGTTTTGGACAAACCATTAATGATTTGGTGGATGATATGATGATACTAAAAAAGAATCTAAGAAAGTCACTACTTTTGATTTATGGATTTGTGATAATTTGATGCTAAGACAAAGGGTAGGAGTTTTAAACTAAAGTAGGGTCAATTTAGATTACATAAAAGAAAGAAGGTTTTTGCAATGAGTGCATTGAAGGGATTGCCCAGAGAGGTGGTAGGTGCTCTGTCCCAGAAAACATTCAAGGTCAGGTTGGATGGGGCTCTGAGCAACCTGATCTAGTGGAAGAGGTCCCTGCTCATTGCAGGGGGGTTTGGACTGGATGACCCTTGAAGTTCCCTTCCAACCCAAATAATTTTATGATTCTGTGATTCTATGATTAAAAACATAAGGAAGGAAAGGCACAGGAAAAAACCAGCAAGCTAACAAAAAGCTAGAAAAAGCTGGGGGAATAAAGGGCAAGGAGCTTTTCCTTTGGATTGTGGCTCAACCAAAAGTATAGTCTGGGTGAGTGAAACAGCAACTCTGCCTCAAATTTTGGACTTGACAGGATCCGATGAGTAAATCCAAATGATATCCAATATATTCTTAGTAAGGAGCAGAAAAGGCAGAGAATGTATGTCATACTGGACTGACTGAAGTTCTTTGGTTTCAACAGGACTACACAGAGGAAGATAACACTTTATAGAGAACATTTCTGGCTTCATAAGAGGGGAAGGAACAAATCTGCAGTACTGCTGATAACAATCATGGCTCAGTGACACAACTGTAATACAGACAGACATGACCATAGGAGACCTCAGGAAAGATCTCTTCTGCAGGGATGGTGAAGTGTTAATATCCATATTCACAGTCAATGATGTTATATATGACTTATGTTATCCTGGTCAAGAATCCTTTGAACCTGCAGCAGGCAGAGAGAAGCACTATGAAGTAAAGAAGTGAAACAACAGCCTGTTGCACAGGAAGCAACTGAAAGTACTGGACATGTTGTACTTGGCGAAAATGAAGCTGAGAGGCAATATAGTTATTGTCCACAAACACACCAACGAGTGAGAACCAAGGCCGGAAAGAAAAGAAAATTACTGGTGATGGAAGCATGAGGAAAAAAAAGGATTCAAAATAGGAGCCAAAATAACCTGAAAATGAGTAGGCTTAGAAGAGGGAAATTCTAGATTAATTTCATAATCAGGATGGAAAAATATGTAACAGTTATGAAACTAGCTTGATAGAAAGGGACCAAATACCAGTGAGTGCATACTCACGAGTAGCTTTCCTGCCTTGCACTCCCAAGACACATTGCATAAACAGATTTCCATAAAAGGAGGTCATAGACCTTGTAAGGTTATGAAGTTCACTTACTGATATTAACAGATTAATCTGAACCAGTTTACTCTCTCGTAAATACATACAGTATACTCTAATTAAAACAACAATGTGGTCTTTGAGAGAAATAATGTCAATCTTTCTCTTTCCTTTCCATGAGGAAAGTTTTCTTTTCTTCCCTCCAAAGCAAGAAGGCATAAAAGGCTTTTTGGAGATATTTTACCTGAAAAGCTTAAGGTGAACCTGGTCTCCAATTTATTGTGTCAGCAATTTAACTCACTTCTGTTACTGAGCTCAATAGCTTTTCCTGAACTTCACATTAGACAGCTCTTTTTCTGAATAATTTATTTTTCTGTTGGATTTCAAGCAGGAGGTAGTTTACTTATGCTGTAGCGCAAAAGACAAGGCTTTCTTACCAGGAATAGCCACCAGACACTTTCAGCAACAGGGAGATCCACATGTTGGTGAATGCCTAATAAGAACAAATACCTCCATTAACAAGATAGCAACAGTAATTTTTATTGTTCCCCTTGTTACTATGAGGTATTGTGCTCTCAGAGCTTTGAAATGTACTTCCATTTCTTTCAAAAAATAACAAAAACACTCCATCTATGTACATCTATGCCAGATAATTTGGGTATTTTCAGGAGGCAATAGTAATTATTATTGCATATAGAGAAGGCTGCTAAGAAGAAAGCCTCTTGTCAGTACTGCTATAGTGAATTTCCCTCTGTGTTTTCATCTCTGAGTATCCATATCAGTACTGGTGGCAGCAACTCAGTGCAAACTCACTGCACATGGTCTCTTCTGACAGATATCCACAGGTGGACATCAAAAAAATCATTGCCTTCTAATAACCATAATATCTGGATAAAAAGAAGCACCAGAAGCAGAGCACAACAGAAAGTGACTTGAACTTAATTTCTTTCGTATTCTAAAGGATACACTGATAATATGTTGAATACAATTGATATACATGTATTAACAATTTCCTGAAACTTGAATGCAAAATAAATCACACTGTATTGTCACAAGATAATTTCTATGGTTCTGTTTCTGTCTACACTGGGGTGACATTAACATGCAATATGACTGGCTTATCTTCATGGGGTGGCAAAGCAAGCAGCGGATGATAGACTCTTTACTATTTGTTGCCCCCCATGTACAGACAATCCATCAATCTTAACTCACTCCTTACTTCAAAAGGAACCTAGCCTGATTAAGTGCAGTCCAGAAGACCTTCAGCAGGCCTCTTGAAATAAAACATAAAATTCAACACAGTATTTACCAACCCATGCAGAAGTTAAAGTTGCTTTCCGTTCAAGATTTGCTGTACAGAAAGCTTACTAGAACAAAAATAAATAAATAAATAAATAGAATTCTAGATATAAATCCTTCAATACTTCATTCTAACTATCTTGCTGAGATGACAGGAAACACCAAGCAGCTCTAAGGGTGATCTGCAGCAGAGTTAGCACTGACTGTATTTTCAACATGACGTGCCCCCACAAACACTAGTAAATTTTTTTATTCCTTCTAGAGGCAGGAGCTCAGGAACAGCACTTTGCCGTCTCTCTCCTGTTATCTTCTCACACCCCAAGGGTTTGCTGCCTGTCTGCCATGGATGACAGAGCTGCATAACCTTGACTTAGCGAGCCAGGTTGTGAGACAGGACTGTGCTCAGGGGTTCAGAGTCACTTGATCCATGGCTCAGCTCAATGGCTGCACAGAGCTGGCTCAGAGTTTAGGGGTGCAAGCTTGAACACTGTGAAGGATCAGAGCTGCAGGGCTCAGAAACAGCCTTAGAGAGAAGTTACAAGAATCTTGTTTCACTGTCTTAACACAAATCTGAGCACCAAATGCCTTTCCACACAATAGAAGTAGCCTGCAAGACCAACATGACTGGTGATGGTTTTACTGAATTTTTTTTTTACTCCAAACAAAAAAAATCACCAAACCTCAAATTAGCTTAATTTGAGCTCAATTAGCTCAACATCACAATAGAATAATTGCGTCTTGTGAAACAGAGACTTTTGCCCTTGGTACTGTGTAGATGCTCTATAGATTACGAGGAAGAATGGCAGCTAGAGAGGTTTGCAAGAATCAGAACTATTATTTGTAAATCACTAAGCATGAAACTCCTTCACTGACAGTGAATAGTGCAGATTAATGTAAGTTTGTGCAGACTGTAATGTTGGGTTTGTTGTTTTCCCAGTTACTTTCAAAGGATATTTGAGTAGCTGGAAGTAAAGTGGCATTTTCAAAAGACACAGTACTTACCATAATGTAGTTCAACATCTGGTTACACTTGACATAAAACTTCCTGAACAGTCATTTTTATTTAGAATATTTTACCACACTTCAGTATTTAAACATTAATTTTTCACAGTGGTGCAATATCTATCTCTATATAAGAACACATAATTATTTGCCAACATTCGTATATTGATCTAAAAAATTAATAGTGAGAGTTTATGTTAAGTTTAATTGCATAGCAGGAAATTTTCTTGGCATAATATGACCTATACTCAGGGAACCATTTCCCTTGTTCTTCTATATGATCACCTTCTCATTTCTTTAAACAACCTGCATTGTTGAAACATTGCACCTTATCCCCTTCTCCTGCAAGCTAGAAATTTCACACTTCAGAAATGATCATGCGCATAGTTATTCTTCTCAATAACATGCTAACAGCATCACAACTGCAACAAACATTATTTGATGAGTTTCATTGGTAACATCCATCTCAGTTCCATCTTAATACTGAAATTTTAGCGAACTACATTCTCTTTAAATCTTGAATAATGAAAGTTAAAGAAAATGAAACCTCACAGAAGTGAGGTTTCCATAGGATGGGTGAGGATGCATACAAGCATCTTATTTACTCTTTCCAGAACTGCAGTGTTAAAACCTCTGAAGGGACACAGACCTGCAAGCACAGCAATCCTAGTTCCTGGCTACCTGAAAGAGCTGCACCTAGTCATCCCTTCCAAACACGCCAGTCTGGCATGTTTGGAGGGGCCCCAGAGAGAGCAGCTCAGCCTCATCCTGCTGTTGAGGGCACCTGTCCAAGGAGCAGAAGCAGGGGAAGGGGCTCCCTGTTGCCTTGGCTTGGCTGGGACTGTGCCAGCTTCAGCAGCTGGTACTGGCACTGCTCTCAGCTGAAGTCCAGATCACTCTTGTCTGCATCATGAAATGACTGGAGCAGCCCTGTAGCTGTCTCCCAGCTCGATCTGTGGCTCTGTTTTGACAAGGGAGGATGATTTATCACCATGGTATGTTCCCTGTCATAAAGGATTTTCTGCAAGGAAGTTCTGGTGAGGAATGTGTGTACACCATCCTGGGAAAGAGTGCATGACACAGGGTTTTTTCAGAAATGAAAACTCAGTAGACATTTGCTCATACAGTTAGGATGATACAGAGCAGTGATCTGCTTGGGAAAGACTAATTCTTTTTTTTTCCCTCACAGCAAAGAGTTTCTTTACATCTGTAACTCCTGTGTGGGAGGCATGTATCAGGACAAATCAGTAATCCCAAATGGTCCCAGGTGGATCCTGTGAGGGGATGTTTTATCCTGTGTCTGCTTCCAGAGGAGTACCCTGCCTGAATGGAGGTCACAGAGATGTAATTACCACAGCATCATGCACAGGCAAACACCGTGCAAAGTGCAACAGTTTAGTTGATCACATATCCCTGAGGACACTTGCAAGCATCCCTCTCTTTGCCACAAGAGTTCTCCTTAAGACCTGTCTTGCCTTGGTGACAGCAAGGGACAAATGAATGGTATAAGCCTGGGCTGGCAGAGCAGATTGAGGAGTGTGAAACAGCCACATCTAAGGTGCTTCTCATCACACACATGAGCTCTCCTCTCCCTCGGACTCTCAGCAGCTCTCAGAGTAGCAAAACCAGTTTGGGAAGCCTTAACTACAAGGACTGCAGGAGGCACTGAGGCTCGATGGAATTGATACGGAAGAATGCCAATGAGGCAGAGCTATCCAGTACTGATAGAGAAGGTGAACTTGGACATGCTGAGTCCAGGGAAATGAAGGGAAAACTCTCTGGGAATTTAGCACATGAAAGGAGCCATAAGATGGGGAAACTGAGTGTATCTGGCAGGTGGAATTTAAGGAAAACAGACAGGACTTCATGACACAAAGGAAAGGCTTAGGTCAGTGTGGAACTGACTGTTCACTTGTTCAGCCTGTCTCATTCCAGTAATGGTCTTTTCTGAACTTCCCAGGAAGCTGAGTTTCTTGAAGCCTTTTTTAAACTGCATGCTTTCCAGGCGATGAGCCTACAGCTATGGAATCATGTTACAGTAAACTTCCGTGGTTCAATCCAACTCCGAATTTTTTTCCTGAGAATCTCAGAAGTGCCGGTCTTTCACTGACACCTGTGGATATAAGACAGAATTGCATGCAGGCTCTCAGTCTGAAAGCCAGGAATTTCAGCTCCCAAACTTGTTGGAAAAGAGAATCTTGCCTCAAACTTCTGCCTGAGGGAGCGTCAGTGCTACACAATGTTCATGATACTGCTGCAGCAATGAAGGGAAAGTGGTACATGTTAACCAGCAAGATCAAGGTTTGTCAGTCTTTCTTTCTTTCCTAACGGAGAATTATCCATGTAAAGTGATTTAGGGATTTTGCTTTTCCAAGTGCACACCTAGCCATGTGTTTTATAACAGCAAGAGCAGGGCAAAGCAGTATGACTTTTAGTTGAATCAGGCAGTCATGAGGCATTTACAGAAGCTGCCCATCAGAAGCTTCCTGTGGCTTTGCCTGATGAGCAGGACAATGGGATGGGAACAGGGGTCAGTGCCTGGTTCTCACTCTGCATTGCTAGTCCAGTTAAAAGTGCTGCTGAAATAGCTGTAACACTACTAACACCCTGCCCTAGACCTCCTTAGGCTAACACAGGCTCACATTTAGCACAGGCTGAAGTAAAAATTTAGTCATGTACCTCTGTGTGCAGCAGTAAGAGTTTGTTTTGCTGGTACTTAGATGGTCCTCTCTGGCCTCCAATTGGGAGGCATGGGGAGACACCATCCATAATGCTGCTGATTCCTTTGAGAACGCACACAGAATCAGTCTGGAGGAGAAAAGACAACGCAGAAAGAACCGTGCCTCACCAACACCGCCTATGGAGACTTTCTGCTGTGCCTTTTGCAACCGCACTTGCCCATCTCGCATCAGCCTCTTTAGCCATCAGCGCGCTGGCAGCAAGCGTGGGGAGAGCCCTGCCCAAATCTTCATTCCCAAAGCCCAGCCATGATGATGATGACTTACAGGTGTGGAAATCCTTTTTCTGACATGTAGGATTTCTAAGAAAGTTATTAGCTTGTTGAAAAAAATTGTCTCTATCAAAACTTTGATATGGAACTAGGATAAACTGACCTCAAACTAGGACGATTTCAATACCAAAGATGTATATTTTGATAGCGCCTATCATGCAGCGCCTTGTGCATGGAGAATCTATTCAGAAGTAATCTACATGCACCATAATAGAATCATTACAAAAGAGAGACAGGCAAGGCAAAGCAAGACAAGGACCATCTCTCACCACCCTATCATTCCCACCAAAGAGGGTTGCCATGGACTTGCCATGGAGTCAAATAAGTGAGTAGGTCCATTAATTACCAATTAAGTGTATCATCACTTGCAGTTTACTGTGTTCTGCTGTACTGGTATATAGCACAGGCTCATTAGGAAATATTTCTCATTTCCTTACCTCAGTCCTCAGCAGTTGTCTTGGCTGTCTTGGCAAAACAACAGCTCCTGTAAGATCAGTTTTGTTCCTGACACAGAGTTCTGCATGCTCTGCACTAAGATTAGCTCCAGCTGACTCTGAACTTAGGAAGAGGATGACAGATACTTGGTAATCGTTTGGGGTCAGACTGATTGACTGCAGGAGTACCTGCCCCTGTCTTGGAAGTGCCCTCTCCCCCATCCGTCTTCCACAGTATTCTTGGTACAAGCTTTGACTTGTAAACCCTTTATTTCAAATGGATTTTGAAAGACCTGGTTATTACTGCTGCAGCATGTAGTGGTGTTTCTGCTACAAGCTGGAAAAACTAACTTTTCTAAACTGTTTTCTAAGTGTTGAAGTGGCATTTGTGGTCTTCCAGAAATAAGTAGTACTTGATCTACAGCGCTATTTGGGGTAAGAGAAGAAGAAAGCCACAGCTTGTTTGCATTGCTGTGGGATCTTCTTGGGACAAATAAAGATAAAACAAAGGTGTTGGGTTAGGTGGGGCCTTGCTACCATACTAACAGAGAAACATGTACTCTCATAACTTTCAATATATGAGGATCCACGTGCAGGCCTCTGGCCAGGAAAGCTTGGGAGAGAGAAAACCTCTTGGTAATAGAACTTCTATTGCTTGCAATAGACCTAATCACACACCTCAGTGATTTGGGGTTTTTATAAAACCTTTTCCAAGACCTTGAACTAGATACGGACCTCTCTCACAGAAACTTTTCCTATTTGTCAGTGTTGGCACCCTTTTCTGTAACCTGTTCCAGTGTTATATCAGTAGCTCCCACTGAATGGCAGTAGTAGCCTGCTCATATAATTCTGGTTTATCTACAATGCCAGGTATTAAATTAAGTGTACACAATGAAACCATTCAAATGCTGCACTGCTCTGAGCTGATTTGTACACCTCCCCAGTACGTTATAGATGCATGTTGTATTTACAGTTCTGTGGTTACATTGAAGTACTCTGTTATCATAACAGTACTCACCCTGACTACTCAATATGAAGATCATCTGTTTCCAACCCCCCTGCCATACACAGGAACACATTCCACCAGACCAGGTTGTTCAAAGCCCTGTCTAACCCAGACTGGTCATGCTAAGGAATTTCTAACAAGCAATATCCCACTAGAGCCCTCATAGAGAGTTCAAATTTCTCATTTAGCTTAAAGAATACTGTGAGATGGGGTAGTTCTTCTCTGAGACACCCCTGCTCAGATTGCTGTTAAAATATCAAACCAAAGAAACAACACAACTTCATTGCACCCAATACTTACTCCTTTTTAAGTCTCAATTGTTCTCTGTAAAGTATGTTCCTAGATAATGCATACCAGCAGCATTCTAACTTGTGTCAGCAGTACTGTGTCCAGCATGACTAGGGCAGTGATTGTCCCCCTGTACTCAGCACTGGTGAGGTCGCATCCTGAGTACTCTGTTTAGTTTTGGGCCCCTTACTACAAGAAAAACATTGAGGTGCTGGAGCCAGACTAGAGAAGGGCAACAGAACTGGTGAAGGACCTGGAGCACAAGTCTGGTGAGGAGTAGCTGAGAGAGTGGGGGTTGTTTAGTCTGGGGAAAAATAGGTTCAGATGGGACATTATTGCTCTCTACATCTACTTGAAAGAAGGTAGTTGTGAGGTGGGGATCGGTGTCTTCTCACTGGTAACAAGTGACAGGATAGAAGAAACGGTCTCACTTTGTGCCAGGGAAGGTTTAGATTGGATATTAGGAAAAATTTCTTCACAGAATGTTCTCCAATTTTAAATCTGCTGTAGCTCCAACAGCTCCTTCTGGTTCCCCACATTTTAACTTGATTCCCAAGCCATCTTCTGTAGTCTCTTAATCCCCTTTATAGCCTCAGCTGGACCTGCTTTAGGAGCTCCATGTTTTTCTTGTCCTGAGGAGCCTAGAGCTGGACATAGCACGCCAGGTGAAGGCTGGGCTGTGCCGAGGAGCAAGATCACCTCCCTTGACCTGCTGGCAATGCTTTTCCTAAGGTGCTCCAGGATACCATTGGCCTTCTTGGCCACAACAACCCACTGTGGTTACCCACGATGTTGTCTGTGCTGCACGGTTGTGTGGTGGGCACCATTAAAACTTATCTGTGCTTTAAATGATGCTTAAGTAAAAGAAAGAGCTACAGAGGAGATGAGAGTGAAATAATGCCCATTTTGAAAAGCCTACTGGTACTTAATTTTGCCTATCATGTGCCAAAGAAGGCATAGATTTGTATTACTGTCATTCTAGGAGATTATTTCCTTCACAAAGAATAAAGGGTTGTGAGGGTGGGGAGTCCCAGATGCAGACGCAGCTGGGGAATGTGGTTATTCCTCATGCCTCCTAGGAGGCACAGGAAGCCAGCATGGCCCCTTGCAACCAGGGGGCAGGAGGAGAGGACTCCCTCCACCCAGTGATTCTCAATGCGCTCACCCACTTGCATGGTCAGAGAACGCAAACAGAAGGGCTTTGGACCAGAGTTATCCCAAAAGTGGCTTCGTCAGCTTTTTCATTTCCTTTTAAAAATTATGACTACAAGTAATGTACCAGGTAATTTAAAAAAAAAATTATTAAGGAATCAGTGAAAATATCTAAAAAAAAGCAGTATAAATTGGATCCCACTGGCATTTACAACACAGGCAGCAGCAAGAATAACTGGTGCAGAGAAGCCTTATTTGTTTTATGTTAAACAGGGAAAAGACCTGTGTTCAAAACCCAATGTTAAAATTAATAGTATTTCTTTTGAGGGGAGTGCTGAGCTACTGATGGCTCTGAGTGCAAGACAGTTTTGGGGTTTTTAGGGAGGAGGCCTGAAGAGGAGATAAAGAGCTCCCTGAAACAATACCTCAGCCTTGGCCAGGTCCACTCTGGCCTCCAATCGGGAGGCATGGAGACACACCATCCATAACGCTGCTGGTTCCTTTGAGAACACACGCAGAATCAGTCTGGAGGAGAAAAGACAATGCAGAAAGAACCGTGCCTCACCAACACCGCCTATGGAGACTTTCTGCTGTGCCTTTTGCAACCGGACTTGCCCAGCTCGCATTGGCCTCTTTAGCCATCAGCGCGCTGGCAGCAAGCGTGGGGAGAGCCCTTCCCAAATCTTCATTCCCAAAGCCCAGCCATGATGATTTTCTTCTGGGTCTAGTAGCAAAACTGCCTACTTAGGAATCCCTTTTTTAAGATCTAACAGCTTGCTTGGCATTATATTGCATGTATAAGAAAGGCAGTCCCTCCTCCAAAAGGCTTATAAATTAAATACCCAGGTTTTTTGTGTTTTTTTTTTTTTTTTTTTTCAGTGTGTTTTCCCACTCAGACAAATAAAAGGAGGACTAGATCAGTACTGGAGAAGAAAAAGCACAAGCTGTGCTGAGAACCCCAGACCACGGAAGACTCCTGTTTTTCCAATCATAACCATATCTACTTGGCCTGGCAGTCTCATGGGGTGGTTCTGTCCCCAGAGAAACTGCTCCCTGGGTTTGACTGAGCTGGAAGCACAAACCATGGTGGTTTGTGCTCTGCTTGTTTTGCTGGGGCCAGAATAGCAATTGTGGCTATTGAGGAAAATAGTTGATGTTTAAAATCAAACTTCCTGATAGGCAGCTGTAATTAGCAGCTGGACTTGAAAATACCAGTTTAAGTGAACGAAAATGTGTTTCTTCTCATGTCAGGGAACACTTTGCATGAGTGAGCACTGTGCAGAGAGCCGAGGGTGGCATAACACATCTGAATTAGCCTCTCCTGGGAGGTGAACCAAGTTCAGCTGGGCAGTAAAAGCCTAAAACAGGATCTCGTTGTTGTTTCCAGGTAGTTAATAGGGATTATGGAGGACATGGAGCTAGAGTCTTTTCCACGACGTAAAGATAAAAGGACACAATTGCACCAAGGGAAATTCTGAGCAGGTATTGGGAAAGAGTTCCTCACTGTGGCAGTGATTACACTGAAACATGCTGAGGAGGATGTTGTGGGATCTCTGTCCTCACAGATATACAAAACCTGTCTGGGAGAGGCCATGAAAAACCTAATCTAGTTTTGGTATCAACTCTATTTTGAGCACGGAGTTTGATTAGAAACCTCCAGGGCTTTCTACCAATCTATGAAACTGACAAATTTATCTGTGAGGTAAATTGATATGTTATGATAAATTATTTTATTATATTCTTACACTCACAGAGGTTATCTTACTATACAGGGTTAAAAAGAAATCAGCCAGGTAATACAGAATATAGGAAGCCATAGTTTATCAAACTCCTCTCAGGCAAAGGCTTAAGGAGAGCCCGTTTTGTCTCTAGCACACTCTTTTCTTATATATTATTCTCATGTCAAACTCTTGTAAATAAAATGGTATGTGTATTTGTGAGCTGATGACAATGACTGTAGATACGTGTAACGTTGCAAAATAGAGCACAATACATTGTAATTATCTGTCCTAAACAAATATAAGTGAGCTCTGTAACAACTGATGGGGAATATACTAATTGATGATATGAATTTTTAAACAAAGATACACAACCTTGACAAGTTGAGCAAGAAACCAAGAAATCATGCATCTGTTATTGTCTTCTATAAGCAGATCCCTTGTTACTGTGGTCCTATGCCATCTCTGAAAGCACCTGAGGTTTGAGCTAGTTTGAGGGAGATAATCTTTTCCCAGAGGGGCTGTCAGTGGCACTGTGGTGCAATGGTGAGCTTTTGGGACCCTTTTTCATTCGGATATCACTGTTTGTGCCAAGTGAAGCTTTCAACACAGCATACAGTTCTGTATGTAATCATATAATCACAGAATGATTAGAGTTTGAAGGGTTCTTTAAAAACCACCTAGTTCCAACCCTCTTGCCATGGGCAGGAACACCTACTAGGTCAGGTTGCTCAGAACCCCATCCAACCTGACCTTGAACACTTTCAGACATGGGACATCTACCACCTCTCAGAGCAGCTCATGCCAGTGTTTTACCATCCATATTGTAAAAAGTTTCTTAAATTTAATCCAAATCAACCTTCCTACAGTTTAAAATCATGACATGCTGCAACAGGCTCTGCTAAAGAGTTTGTACCATCCATCTTTCTTACAGATTCCCTTTAAACACTGAAAGTTCCTAAGGTATCCCCAGAGTCTTTTCTTCTCCAGTGTGGTGATCTAGCATAACTGTGTAGGTATTGCATTCTCCAAGGGTTGTTAATCAGTATTCATGTTCCCTTCAGGCTATGGTAAATCTGCAGGACCATGATCTGACCCTGCCAATTCCCTCCATGCTAGTCATGGTGTTTCTTGCCTGAGCAGGGTGAGCAGGACTTGTCTCCATGCTATGCAGCCACAGTCCCAGCCACCCCACGACAAGGCGGGCAAGAAACAAAGCAGATGAAAGTAATGGCTTCCCCTGCTAGTCTTCTTTCAGGGACACTTCATGTGGGCAATAGGGAATGAATATTATCTCCTATGGAGCAATGGTGAAGCTTGGGAAAGCCAGTGCTGCTGCATAACAGATGGTTGTGTCCCTTGCTTGGCAGAGGCAACAATGCAACCAAGGGGTCAGGCTAAGTACATTGCCTTAAAAATCTCATTTTCAACATCTAATTAACATTTCCAAAGTTTCTGGGATCCTTATGAGACTTTTCTCTTTCTGTTGAGAATCAGCCAGTATTTTTATTGGGCAGATGCCAGACTCCCTGGTTTTAAGTTAGTAAGTCTGAACCACACTAGCATTTTCCCAGGTTTTATATCTTGATCTCCAATAACATAATCACTTCTTAGACGGAAATAGCAAGTCTTTGCACAACTCCTCAGATCTTTCTCCATGAAAGAGTGCGTCTGTGCACATACCCTGCTGCTTGAAACTCACATCCAAGAACTGCATCAAGATTTGAGATCAGTGCTTGCAATGATTTTTTCTTAAAATAAAAATAGAAAATATCATTATCACAGAATATTAAATAACACATCTATGGCTGCTTGCTGGGAAGGGTGGCTTACAGCTACAAGTACGGCAAGCACGAAAAAGAACATAGTGGTGTGAAGGTATGTAGAATAAAGGGATCCAAAAAAGCACAAAGCAGTGAGACTTTAGAAAGGCTTGGGATGAATGCTATTAGAAATCTCTCTAATGAACACAACATCTGGGTCTGGTTAGAAAAGTCTTCAGGGTAGAAAGCCTTAAAGAGCACTTGGAGGGGCTGCCCCAGGGGTTTAGTGGCACATCTAACCTCAGTCAATGCAATGCAGTCATACACATCAGTAAGATAAACCACTTCCTTAAAGAGCCTCGCTTAAAGAGCACTCTTAAAGGAAGATTCATTTGTATTCTGTATTGCCATATTGGCATATTCTATATGACAAATACAGAATACTACATTTGTACAGTTTCATTGCCTCTTCTGATTTCTTTTGGGAGACAATATTTGTTAGAAGCATGATCTGGAAAAGACAAATGTCTGAAGGAATAAATGAGGCAATAATACTTTGTGATGTCTTGATTTATTCTATAGATTTAACTTAATTTGCTGTTATTGTTTTCCTTCTCACTCTGTTTTTTAACTTAGACACTGAAATCTGGCAAATGGAGAAACTTGCACACATGGCAGCTCATGCCCTTCTCTGCTATGGTTTGCTCGAGACACTGCTGTTCTTATGTGAGGTGTATAGTCACCAGTGGCCCTGGTGGAGGTGGACACATGGCCCTGCTCTTCTCATGCTCATCCCAGAGGGGACATTCATAAGCAGTGACCAGTAAAGCCTTTTCCAGTTTAGGGTATTTCTATGTAAACCTTGTCAACAGAGGTCTCCTGTGGGTTTATTTGAAAAACAGCTTAAAAACACATTCAAACAAAACCAACCCTTCCCTAAAAGCAAGTAAGTCTTTTTGAGTCAGCTATGCTTCAGGTAGCATCACCTCGGTGAAGTGCTCCACCTGCATCAACAGAGGGCACGATTCCCTTAAAAATCACACTAGCTGTTAATGCCCTAAACCATCAGGTCTTGAGGAGAAAAGCATCTGCTGCTGCTGCTGCTGCTGCTCCTCCACCCAGATGTTCAGCTGGCTTTAGGTGGGCATTCTGTATTTCACAAGGGGATTGTGCATATATTAGCATAGGTGGTTGTTACCCAGGCTAATTTCCCACAAGCTGTTGAGGTAATAAGTCTTCATTTTTTTAAATCGGTTGCTGGAATCTGACACCAAAAATCCTTTTAAATGCAGCCCATTGAAACTACATAGCCAACTTTTTTCTTATGGTTGTTGTGTCTACGTTCCATATGAAAGCAACAACAAAACAGTGCTTTTATGAACTTCAGCCTTAGTTAATATGTCACTTGATTTCAAACTGATCCTTCTGCTTCAGTAGTTATTTGATAATAGCCAGGGCTCATGGTTTGCTGTTATAATCCTTGTGGCTATCACTCCCCATAGCAGATCTCACCATCTGCTTTAGCACTGCTGCCTCGGGCATTGACGTTCTTTCTTTCTCTCTCTTTCTGAAAATTCACAGAATCACAGGTTGGCAAAGACCTCTGAGAACATCACACCTAATCTATGACCTAACACCACTTTGGAAACTAGACCTTGACACTGAATGCCACATTCAGCCTTTTCATAAACACCTCCAGGGACAGGGACTCCGTCACCTCCCTGGGCAGCCCATTCTAATGCCGAATCACTCTTTCTGAGTAGAACTTCTTCCTAATGTCCAACCTAAACCTTCCCTGGCACAGCTTAGGACTGCGCCCTCTTGTCCTATTGTGAGTTGCCAGTTGCCACCTGGCTACACCTTCCTCTCAGGTGGTTGTAGAGGGTGATAAGGTCTCCCCTGAGCCTCCTCCTCTCCAGGATAAACAATCCCAGCACCTTCAGCTGCTCCTCACAGGACTTGTGCTCCAGTTCCTTCACCAGCCTTGGTACCCTTCTTACGACACACTCCAGCGCCTCAACATCCTTCCTAGATTGAGAGGCCCAGAACTGGACACACTGCTTGAGGTGTGGCCTCACCAGTGCCAAAGGCAGGGGAAGAATCACTTCCCTAGTCCTGCTGGCCACACTCTTCCTGATAAAGGCCAGGATGCCACTGGCCTTTGTGACCACCTGGGCACACGGCTGGCTCATGTTCAGCTGCTATCGACCAGTACCTCCATGTCACTTTCTGCCTGGCCACTCTCCAG
>VWZG01010119.1:60825-203016 GCA_013396735.1 Grallaria varia | reverse complement strand
TTTTTCCATGTGTGTTTCTATATATTTTGCTTTGCTTACAGATCAAAAAATAATTGGGAAGTTGCAAAGACACTGCCTGGAAGGTTTCAAGGTCTATTGATGTAAATAAACCAGAAATCTACCTCTCAGATATCTGAAGGTTAGTTCTGAAGTGAGTGCTTGTATGCTCTTTATAGCCAGCAGGGGAGGAGTGATCTGCCAGTTTCCAGGGTGGGTCATATGCCAAATTTAGGTGTCTAAAATCATATACATTAGAGCTAGATCCCACCCTAGATTTCCAGTTTGATTTTAGCCTATCCCAGAAAGTTCATACATTTTTAAGACATAGTTAAAATCAGAACGTATCCATTTCTTGTTCCATGTCCTGTGTCTTTTACCTCACTGTATAAGACCATTTACAAAAGCATCAGCTTCCATTTACAGAGCATTAAAACCCACCAGATTCTCAAAAAACTTAATGAACTTAAGCCCTAAAAGAAAGGGAAAAAACTTTTCTGAGGGATACTGAGAACTTGTAAGCACTGAAAGTTTCTGTAATTTCATCCCTAAACTAACATGGCTTACTGGAAACAATCAGAATCTTCTTTGTAGTCCACTGTCATGAATAATTCATGATAAGAAACTTGTCTGAGACCAAACTACTGTTCTCAACACACCCTAACTTTGGTTTTCTAGTCCAACTGATTTCAATATCTGGTTTTGTCCTAATTCTAATGGAATAAATCCAAATTTCCTTTTCTAAAAGGTTCCAGGTTACATTCTGAGGTTAGGCTGCCTTTTACTTCTAATGGTTGTGGCAGACTGAAAAATACCAGAATACAAATCAGATTTCTTTAGTGGCAGACACAATGTAACCAAATGTTTAAAGGAATTGATACCTGAGCCAGCAACATGGGTTTTACTTAGCCTTTACATTTTGCTTCTAAACATAAAAGAAGTTTAGGGAAAGGCCTGAAGTGAGACTTGGGTGTCTAAAGGTAGAGTCCAGGTGCAAAAAACTTAAAGTGTTTAAAAAATCGCGTCTCAGTTGGTGCTGTGTTAGCTACTGCCTTAGCTACTGATCTGAGAGCATCAGGTCTGTGCTGCTCTGCCCCAGCGAGTGGTCTTGGGGAGCCAGAGGGACACAGGTCAGAAGATCAGGTTCCTCCAAACTAGCCAGTGTACGGCTTTAGTTCGTCTCGAGGTGAAGGCTGCAGAGAGACAGGAAAAGCAATAGGTCTGCTTTTCTGAAATCAGACAGTCCTCTGCGTTTGGCCAGGAAAAGTGGGAATGTTCTCATCAGCACACTGAGCAGGCAAAGCACTTCAAACCCTTTACTATTGTGTTCATTGAAAGCACTGTCTGTAAAATCCTGGTGCTCATCAGTGCTGGCGCTCTGCTTTTGAGATAGTATTCATCTTCCAAACACAAAAGTCTCCAACCACTATTGGTAGGTCCTGTGCAGAGCAGTTGAATTAGAGACACCTCTATGCCCTGGGAGCTGCAGGCAAAGTGTCAGCCAAGCCTTTGTACTTGGAAAGATTTTCATTAGGAATTGAACTATTCTTGGGCACATTTCCTTGCTTTGACCAAACAGCTATGTTGTGCAATTTCCCCTTTCCAAATGCAGCTGCTGTGTACAGCCTGTTATCAAAGAAATGCTGACACAATTCCTGTTATCACAAATCCAGAGGAGGATTCAGTGGTGCATATTGATTAAAAAAAAGAAAAGAAAAGGCAAAGTATTAGCTGGCATAGTTGAGCTGTCATGTAACAGTTAATACTGAAAAAGTGACACTCTTTACCTAGTCACTTGTGAGTATCATAAGGGACCTTTTCGATGAGTTTAATTATTTTTAATAGCTCTTTTCAGAGAGTAATTGGGTTATACGTGTAAGCCCTGGGAGCATGGCAAGTACTAAGCATGTGTTCATTTGTTAAACTTTTATACTTGCTTTAGAAGAATATCCACACATAAACTTACTTGAGAAGGTTCTTTTTTTTTTTTTTAATTTTTTAATGAAAATCTACAGATGTTTTGAAATGTTCATGGTATGAGATGTTATTTGTTGAGATCCAGGCAAAGGCAAAATGTTTATATATTGAGACCAGTACCTGCAGTCTTGATAACCATAATAATCATTACCTTCTGCTTTAGGGCATAAATTAAGTGGCTCAGTAAAACCATTATTTAATTAATTAAAAATATTTCCAGTAGCTTCAGATGGAGTTGTTTAAGCTTCAGGTCTGGCAGACTTTCTCCTCCCCAATCTAAATTACTGCTGGGCAGGAGAGCAACTTCACCAGAAGATAATGTTTCTTCATTTGCAATTACCACTATGGATTACTTGGTAATTGTCAGTGTTGAAGATAGGTTTTGAGCTAGATGAAACAACAACTTTATTCAATAAAATATTTTTTCTGACTCAGAATGACAAGATTTTGCTTAAGATAAACTTGGAAAATGTATAATGAAATAAAGCTATTTTCTACTTCATTAATGTTTTTTGTAAACATTTATTCCTCATATATTAAGAAGAAATAATAAGTAAACAAGAGATTGCAATAATCTTTGAGATGTGATTAATCTTTAGAGTAATTTGGAAGTTATAAGCTTGTGAAAAAATCACTTTTTTCTCAGTAGTTGGACAATATCATTGGAATAACAAATAGTAGTACTTGCTGATCAAAAAAGATCAAATCATTACATTATCATTCTCTGTATTTTATCATAAGAGACTCTGAACTCTGTTAATGGTATGGATCATACAAAGATGCTGAGTGTGTTGTCCGTAGGAACTCAGGAGTTGATGTGGGGAAACTGTGAGGTTACAGAAGACATAAAAGCTCTCCAACACAGAGTCTGGCAGTGTTAGTGTCTAGTTTATCTCTGTTTCAAGCTAATTAAAAATTCCTGTGATTATAACATATGTTAATAATCCTAGCACTGCAAATGGACTTCCTGCCAAAATAGGAAGACACTGCTTCTCTGCTCGGTATCGGAAGACCAGACCTTACCAAAGCAAAGGAGGCAGAACCCAGGCCAGCAGCCCAAGGCAGCTTATGCTTGTTATCAATTTCCACACAGCCCTGCTATACTAAAACTGAGCAGCTCTGGAAGATATTAACTAGGGATGCTTGCCTGGTTTTTGCTGTGTATTCAATACAGCCATTTGTCATCTTTGCCCCATTGGGATCTGAATTCTTGATCAGCTTAAAGAGACATTTAATTTCCCTATTGGCCCACACTATGTTATTAAGAAAACCAAAACAGAACAAGAAAATAGAAGGTTGCAAATACAACTTTTCACATTCATTAACATTTGTGTTCAATTGCCCTGCAAAAATAAGTTAATCAGGATAGAATCATCGAATCATCAAAGTTGGAAGAGACCTACAAGATTATCCAGGCCAACCATCCACCCAGCACTACCAATGTAACCACTAAACCAGTAAACTGTATCACCAGTGCCAGATCCAGACTTGTCTCAAACACCTACAGGGATGATGAGTCCACCACTTCCCTGGGCAACCTATTGCAGCCCCCGCTCATGTTACATTATCTATAGAAAGACAGAGTGTACTGCAAAGTCTTCCCAACAAGTCGGTTTTGTCATGGATTTTTAACCATTACTTTTTTCTGGATTCTTTTAAGTAGAATGCAAAATGAAGTCAGTAGCAAAAACTGTAAGAAACAAATGGTATTTTAAATTTCTTTTCTCCATTACTTACGACTGAATAGCAAAAGAAATGCAGGACCTACCATGGCAGTATTTGCAGGCACCTCAGTAGTCAAAATAATCCATCTGGATGAATCTGTGCGTTTATGCTATTGATAAACCAGGTTGTCTTCTGAAATCATAACCTTTGTAATCCCACAGTTTCTACTACAATAGTATGTGAGCACCTCATAAAATAGTTTTATATACAGAGCAGTGGAAACAGGCAATCTTCATTCCCTAAGTGGGAAACAGCACAACAAATAGCTGCTTTCTGAAAGTGTCACCAAGATGATACCCTCTTTTTAAATGTATATAATTTCAGGGCAATCACCTGAACACTTCCAAAAATAGTGTGTGTGACATGGCCCAGGAATCATACCAGTACAATACACATATTTTCATTCTTGACCCTTATCCTAGAAATTATCTCTGTGAGGTGAGTCTAAACCCTGCTGTATTAATATTTCTTAACTCTCTGTTACATCAAGCTACTGATTCACCATGATATTTTCCAATTATAAAATTACCTGTTATATTTATGATCCCAGATGATGGTATTTCCAGCCAAAACAAATAAGATTTCTGTCAGCATTTATACTTTAAGAAGTTCATGCCTAAACAGGATTAGCAGGAGCCAGGCATGTTCTGAGGAAGTGCTGTTACGAACAACCTTTGCTAACAGACCTTTCTGCCACCAGAATGGCTGCTTCTCTCTACTGCCAGGAGGCTATTTACAACAAATTCTGACATCCTAAATATTAAGAATACAATATTATTAAAATGTTATGTATTATAACAATTACTGACATCCTAAATATTATGAATAATTCATAGGAAATATTTAATATCTGTCTTGAAATTCTAGTCAATTATGACAATGCAGTGGGGACCTTGGCCTCTACACTTGAGTGCCCTAGACAGTTTCAGGACAAACATCTCCAAATAGTTACACACAACATGAACATATTTCAGTGCCTGACAGAGGTCCGTGGTGCTGCTCCCCAGGCAAGGTTCAGACCCAGAGCAAAGTGTTCACTTACACAAAGTCTGAATTTGGTCCCGAGGTGGTCTCAATCACACTTAAAAATTTCTATAGCAGTTTACTAAAACAAAATCAACAACAAAAACCCCCACAACCCTCAACCCTAAAGCTAATCAAATCAAATAGAAATTCAAGCAGAAGAATTACTTTCAGATTTAAAGAAAATGCAGGCAGACAGCAATCCAGACTTTTTAGCCTGGAGGCAGGGGTTTATTCATCCACTGCATTTTAATGATAATTTCAATGAAAAGCTAAGGAAATTATTGGTTTTCAGCCCTTCTTCTATAGTACTTTGCAAAATTAGTATAGGTTCTAGAAGTCCTTTAATAAAAAGCAAGGGTGCCACAGCAACAGCCACTTTAACAGACTCACAGTTAACCTGCTTACTGTCAATTTACCACTTGGAAAAGCACTCATCTAATATTAACTATGAATCACCTTCAAATCTTCGTGGTGTGTAAATAGAATCACACTCTTTAATATCTGATTTTATGGTCAGAGAAGACAGAGTCAAGGAGGTTCGCCATGTCCCTGTTCTCAAAAAGGCAATACACTGAACCACAGCAGAACAATTATATGAACTGATTTTTTTCCTTTTTAATCATCTTCTGTGATTTCCACCTGGCAAGAATCTATGAAGATATTTTTGCAAAAGAAGTGTCTCACCTGGTAAGAGTTTTCAGGAGGGAAATCTTTCATGTGGTTCTGTTTCTGTTGCACTTGTCTATGCTAAAATTTAAATTTTATTTCAATTTTCTACTGTGGTGTAAATACTCACCAGTTTCCTGCACTAACACAGAGGACTGCCCATGCAAGGAGGTTATGGACCCTAAAGAACGTGCACTAAGCAGCACCAAACACAGCATAAGGCGGGAGCTACTGTAGTACCCACATGATCTAACCATGCAAAGTGCATGTGATCGACCCAGTCTTGGCAGGGGATTGGACTGGATGACCTCCAGAGGACCCTTCCAAGCCTAACAATTCTGTGATTCTGCATTCCAAGGGTTCCACCCTGGGCATCTTCAGACAGAAACTTTTCCTTTCATATATATGCTATTCCAGTTTCCAAGCAGTGGTGTTGCAATCTGTGGCTGATGTTGTGGGAAAAGAAAATGACATATTTTGTCAGACCAGATCGAAGTGACATTCATTTGATGTAATGTAATGTGGACTCTCTCCATCACTTTAAGATAACTAGATAAACTACCCAAACATCTGAAATAGTGCTAAATATTTTCTTACTATAGACAATGTCTTCCAGCTGACCTTTTCTCTCCTCCTTCCGAGTTGCCTATTATAACTCCATAGCCTGGAATAATTAAAGTAAGTATTCATCCCCCTTAGCCACTAGGAATTATTCCTACCTGTGTTAGGTGCTAGGATCTTGGAACACCACTTTAAAGAAATAAAGATGATGGAGATGACGAACTGGAAGCAGTGGGGAGTTCCTCAAGTCATTGAAGAGGAAAGCTTGACAATCCAAACAGGGTGTGAGGAGAAAGTGCAGTGCAGGGCATCTTCAGGGATACCAAATATGAAAACCTTGCTTTAGAACTGTGTTTTTCTCTAGCAGGCATAGCTAATGCAGCCCAGGTAGTTCAGCTTGAGCTCAGGTGTTTCTGAATTGCAATTTGCAGTGTGCCCTAGAAATACAGCTACAAAAAGTTTTGGAGGTAGGTGTTGAATCAGGGCCAAGGTAAAACTTCATTCCATGATTCACTGTGAAACTTCTGCGTGAATTTCTGCAAAATTTCTGCTGCATGTGAGGAAATTGGCACTGCTTAACTTTGAGCACCAGTAAGCCGCTCTATGGGCCTTGGCTTTTGCTCTCTTTAGCTGCAGTTGTAACTGATGGAGACTTTGCAAGCTCAAACATTCCCATCTTTGAGAGCACTTGGAAAAGAAATACCTTCACTTACCTACTCTGTAGGATCTGCCCTGCATGTCAGGGAAGCCCCATTATCCTTGCCTGGCTAATGTTATGAGCACTCCTATAATAGCCACTGCTACCTATTTTCTTTTTCAAGCAAGATGCAACTTCTCTGCTCCATTTTTTTTTTTTCATCTTCATCATCCCTTCTACTATTCCTCCTTCAATTCTTTTTTCCACAGGGTCAGATTGTGAATTACAGTAAAGATAAAACTTTTTACTCTGCTTTCTATGGTTTAGTCCAGGATCATCTTTGTCCTTTCCTGGGTTCTCAGTTTGTATAAAGAGAAAATGTCTCAATTTCGAGTAATATTAAAACAAAATTTGAAAGGTCCTCAGTTCATAGAAGCAGTAAAAGTCTTAATTTTGAGCCATCTTGAAACACAAAACAGATTCAGGTGCCCTAAAACCAGCCTGGTTTTGGGAATTGCAGAGGAGCCAGCTGCTTTCCACAGAAAGCAGGCAATTGACATAATAATATAGCAGAACATAAGTCTTGCTTTTTATTCCTCAAGTATTGATGTTGAACAGCTAAGAGTGACTGCAAAAAAAAACCCCTCTCTGAACATGCTGAGAGAGCTGAACTTGCACAATACTCCTTACTTGTCTGCAAACCAAACAAAAACGTAATATTCAATATGGAAAGGCAGGTCTCATCTTAACCAGCTGGGAATCCAAAGAAGCAAAGAGGTCTGTTATTGCCTCGGAAAATAATCTCAGCTTTCCCCTGAAACTCTGTTGAAGTCAGGGAAGCATATGAGAAAACCCCTGTACTGACCCGAGGTCAGTTTACTGTGATCTCATCAATCCATGACGGATCTGAGACCTCTTTCAACTGCCCTGTCATGTAGAAGCCATGGGCTTTCATTCAGACAGAAAGAAGGTACAGTCATCAAAACATTAAGCTCGCATAAAATCTCCATTTCCTCCTAGGAAAGACCGTATGGGATTCGAACACTGTCCAAACCATACAGCCGTTCTGGAGTCACATTCGAACATTCAAGCTCAGACCTACCTCTCCTTGTTGAACACTTTTATGTTGACACACACGACATATGTTATGTATTTGCCTCTTTTTCCCCCTTTTAAATTGGTTTCTCTGATCAGTGGAACAAAGATACAAGAGGAAATTCATCTGCTGCACATAAATATCCTTCATGGTATTTAAAGTCTTTCCCAGATCGTACTCTGCATGGGTAAGAAGATAAGCCCAACATGAATTGCAACATACAGTTTTGGGAGGACAAATTCTGAGAAAAGAAAAACATTTTTTTTTGACCTTGTTTGCTAAGAGTGAAGTTAATCAGCTCAGTTTATGAGGTGTAAATCAAATTCTTCACAATATCCTTTATAGTCACAAATCTCAGCTTAGAGGAAAGATTTATTTTTATTTGGAACTAAATGTATTGAACACTCTCTTACATAAGGTAGTTGCGTTGATATTGCTGTTTTAATTTCATATTTGTTAGAGCCAAAATGAAACATTTTCAAAGCCTAGGTCTATTTTGACAAACTATCCAAGTCTAGAATAAAATTACCCAAAGCATGGAGAAAAAAAAATTCTTGCTTTCCTCCAAGTTTTTTGTGAAACTGATGGTCAAAATAATAGTTTATGAAATTAAATTCTTAGACTAAAATTATTAAAAATATCAGAAATGTACCGTAATCCTTTTTTAGGGTTAGATTAGGAACATCAGTTGAAGAACTGAAGCTGTTCCCTTTACCTGTGCTTTTAATGAGCCAATATTGAAGATTTTCAAGAACTGCTTTGATGAGTCTTTGCTTTGAAAAAACATAAGAGTTAAACACTGTGTGTACATTATATAGTCACTGGTTTGAGCAATTATTGAAGCATCTGCTAAAACGTCTGCAGGTAACACTTAAAATGCTTAGAGATTTTTGAAATTTAGATGGAAATTTTTGCACAGGTCTTAGATAGAGTCACTAGGCTAAAACAACATTGTGTATTTACAGATACACATAGACCCACAATGACTGCAAAGAAGTTCGTATCCATTGATTTCTGAAGCAATAATTTGTTTGGAGACATTTGTCTTGGGACAGTCTACAACTGCTTTGCTGCTGCTTTTCCTTCCTGTTTGCGAAAAGTGAAGAATAAAATCAGATAATAAAGGTAGAAAAGCAGCATGTGCGTGATGAAATATCTGTTCTGTAATTTGCCACTGTTGTGGGGAAAAAGCAAAGTTCCAACTTTTGGCAAGGGAGGTACAAATCACAGCACATAACTTATATTTCATTATATAATCATAAAATCATAGAATTATTAAGGTCAGAGAAGACTTCCAATTTCATAGAGTCCAACCTTTAGCTGAACACCACCAGGCCTACTGTAGCACTAAGTGCTATGTCCAGTCATTTCTTGAACATTTCCAGGGATGGTGATTCCATCACTTCTCTGGGCAGTCTGTTCCAGTTATTGACAACCCTTTCAGTGAAGCAATTCTTCCTGATGTCCAATCTGAACATCTCCTGGTGCAGCTTTGGGTCCATTTCCTCTTGTTCTGTTGCTGGATCTCTTCCAGGTTCTGTTCTGTGATGACTGGATAGCAAAGACTGTAGACCTTGCTAAAACATCATGACTCTTTTTGACCAAGGTGGGGCCCTGAGGCAAACCATGGTAGTGATGCCATTTGCTAACAAGTTATCTGAAATGTGTTCAGAACAAAAATGTGGAATAGACTAAAGAGACCACAGTTAATTCCAAAGCTGAGACTTCATAGATCGTGCAATTATGAGTGCGTTCAAAAAGGTATTGGAAGAAGATAAAATAGGTAGATCCCATTCGTAGTGGGAATGACACTAAGTGTAAAGGCCTCAAAAATGTGGACAGCTAACTAGTCTTGTAAATGTGAATGCTCTCTGTGATTGGTTTTCCTGGCAAGCCTTCTAGAATTTGCTTCTTTTTACATTTATTACTTAACACATTGCAGATAATCCATCAGCATCAGCTATTTCTCCCCTTCAGTCGCCCTACTAAATGAACACATTTGAAGGCAATAAAAAGCTCCCTAGAATATAGGAAAAACAGTTTATCACTTACAAGGAACAAAATTATTTTTCACATTCCAAGAAGTCTGCTTTCTGTTTTCAAATTGGCAAGCATGAAGTTGAAATCATGTCTAGATGGGTTATGTGAGAACTAAAGGAGTTTGGAGATATTTTATTAGGGAAATGGAGACCAAAGCCAATTAAAAGTATATCAAATATAGGCTGCCCATGTCTACAAGAGTTAAATTTGGGACAATGGTGAAATAAATACAGGTTAAAAAAACTCCACACAGTCAAAAAATTCAGTCTAGGACCTGTTATATTCAGTTTTTTCTTTAATCTTTCCTTACAAGTAGGTACAAGATCTACTCACCTTTGTACTGAAAAAAATAAAATAAAATAAAGACACCTGTATTAAAACTAAAGCAAGGACCAGCCCTGCAAAAATAACTTTGCGGCACTTCTTACATTAAGAATGGTGAACTCATTCACCGTGGTTAGGACACTGAGTACATAGAATAGAATCATAGAATAATTTATGTTGGAAAAGACCTTTAAGGTCCTCCAGCCCAACCCTTAACTCAGCATTGCCCAGTCTGCATCCCTAAGTGCCATATCCATGTGCCTTTTTAACCCTTGCAGGGATGGTGAATACACCACTTCCTAGAGCAGCCTGTTCCAGTGCCTGATCACCCTTCAGTGAAAACATTTTTCCTAATATCCAACCTAAACCACTGCTGGCACAACTTGAGGCCATTTCTCTTGTCCTATTTCTTGTTACCTGGGAGAAGAGACTGATCCCCACCTGGCGACAGCCTCATTTCAGAGAGATAAGGTTCCCCCTGAACCTCTTCTCCAGGCTATGGAACCTCAGTGCCTTCAGCTGCTCCTCATGAGACTTGTGCTCCAGACCCTTCACCAGCTTCATTGGCCTTCTTAGGGTTCACTTCAGCAACCTCAGTGTCCTTTTTTTTGAATAAGGGGCCCAAAACTGAACACTGGGTTCAAGGTGTGGCCTCACCAGTGCCGAGTATGGAGGAACAATCACTGCCCTGATCCTGCTGGATGCACTATTTCTGGCACAGGCCAGGATGCCACTGGCCTTCTTGGCCACCTGATCACACTGCCAACTTACGTTCAGGTCCTTTTCTACCAGGGACCTTTCCATCCACTCTTCTTGCATGGCTGAGCAAGAGGCATGGTCGTTCCCCTGCTCCTCAAACTGAGGAGTTAGAAAGAAATCCGCAGCCAGTGGAAGCAGGGACAGATGACCTGGGGAGAATACACGGACACCATTCAAATGTGATTCTGTCATTCTTAAAGCAGGCGCTATAATAGGTCAGAAGAAATGTTGCCTCAGAGAGTCTTGTCACTGCATGGACTGCACAGATCCCACCAGAGACAAGCCAGATGTGGAAAGGTACTTTTTAGGAAACCAAAATAAAGTGAGACAAATCCTGTAGTATTGAAAGTAAAGTGGTGCATCTTAAGTCAAGATTTACGTGAACAGAATTATAAAGTTAAAATTTTGGACAAGTATAACTTCTAGAAAATTCTGGCCTGTGTCTCCTTGAGAAATCCAGCCAGTTTTACTAGATACTCTTTAGCAGCCCAAGGGTTTAATACAGCCAGTTCCTTCCATAAGCAATACAATGAATACTGAATCTCTTGCATACAAAAAACCAACCAACCAAAAAACCAAACCAAAACACCAAACAAACAAAAAACCTCACTTGAACGGTAACCTATGAGATTTTAGTCCAAAAACAATTACTGAAAGATCAAAACAAATCTACTCTATATTTGGCTTATTCTAAAAGGGAAAAAATGTTTCTACTCCAACCTGGCCATGTTCTCTGCACGAGTTCTCTTCAGGAAGTAACCCCAAGGACGACTCTCAAAATGTGGCAGTATGGTCATTGTGTGCTCCCTGCCAGTGTCGTTGTGCAAAAAATCACAGCGTGGCACTGCTCTGATGTATTGGTCAAGGTGAGCATGCAGGACTGAGGCAGAATTACCAACTGTGTGGATATGTTTTAGATAGAAAAATAAGATAATTACTTACATACTTATTTAGCAGTAGATTTTTTGCAGTTTGCAGTTCTGATTCAAGAGCAAAATCAGCAATTGCAGCACTTCCTGAGCACAGGCAAAATTAAACCATGTTCTCTTATGAAATAGAGCCCAAAGCTGGCAGCTCTTGCCTCAGGAAAGTGACCATAGCATGGGGGAGTTGTAAGAGGGGCAGCTTGGCCCTTTGGGAAGGGTGAGGACAATAACTGGTAGTTCCTGTGGACGTTCCCTCCTTGGGGACTGCCATCACACTGTTGCCTCAGTCCCCTCTGCCACACCAGCACCAGAAGGGCCTCCTTCTAGGTCTGCCACTTGGTTTCCACACAGCCTTGGATTATTCAAACAGCCACCACCCTCTACTTAAAAATGTTCTAAGTAAAAATAAAACAACAGTCTGCCTCAAACCAAATGATGATGGTGTTCTTTGCAAATTAAAAAAAAAAAAAAAAAAGAAAGAAAAACAAACAAACAATCCAAGGGTATTTTTTTATAATTAAGAGATATTGGCATTGGGGATAACCAAAGCAGCAGTCTGTCTGACCCTGGAACTGTAAAAATTCCTAAAGATGTCTGTTCAAGCACCCTCATCTAGGAAATGCTATTTTAGTAAGTCTATTGAACAGGGATCAAATAGTATTGATTTATATTTGTTAATTCCTTCACCTGCAAGCTGGCTATTATAATTATGTGGAGCCAATCTGAAAAGGAATTTCTTAAATTTCACTCACAAGGGTTTCCCTCTGGGTCAATAAGAAACATTTGCAGCTTTTTGTTAGCTGTGGGTATCAATGTTGTTACATGAGGAAAGGAGAGGAAAAAGTAAATACCTGCAGGAAAGTCCAGATTTAAAACAAAAGGAGCTAGAAAACCCAGCAGACTATCATAACTTTATTGATGCATTTTGGTGCAGGGAGAACATATTCTTGTGAGTGCTGCACGGTTTTGTCCTGCCCCACTGAACATGCCAGCTCACATTTCTGCAGCTAAAACACTTCACACTTATTGTATGTAGTGCTTTTCATCCAAGTATCTCAAGTTACTTTGCAAACACTAATTATGCCTTTCAGCCTTGCATGAAGAATAACCATAGTCCAAAGTCATGGATTTGTCAATAACAAAGAGATATGTTGTCTCATGCATTAGACACTACTTAAGATCATACCTTTGCATATTCATCATTCAGACATGAAGGAGGTCGTAAGAAAAAGAATTCTTGAACACAGCAAAGACTAATCAATGCTGACACTGGATAAGAGGAAAAGATTTTATAAAAGGAACAAAATCTGACTTTTTTAAAAGTCAAAACAACACCATATTATTACATGCCAAATAAAGATAAAGGAAACAAAATGCATCTTAGTGTCTTTATTATTGTAGCCATATATTCATGAAATATCAGAAGCTGAAAGAAATCAGTACAATCAGAATAGTAGATTGCTGATTGATGTTTCCTCCAGTATGCCACAGCAATAAATGGTGCTAACAATATAGCTGAAACAATATAGACCTCGATTTATGTCAAACATCTGCCATTTTTTTACACTGAAATCTGTGTCTAAATTAATGATTTTTAGGCATAACTAGGTACTATTTTAAGATTTACATTCTAAAAAGAATTATAAGTGTGTCTACTTGGTGTGAACTATGTGAATTCCATTTTTCTGCAGGAAAAAACCTGTTACATATTCCCTTTGTGTGTGTCATTTATTCCATACAAAAAAATTAGAGGAAAGTAGTCCAGCAATAGAAAACATAAAGATTTCTCTCTGAACCCCAGCAAACTTTTCATTCCTTGACTTTTGCTCCATAAATGAAGTGAGTGTAATATGTACCATGTCTCTAATCCCTTAATTTTAGCTTCTTACATTCACAGGGCAGCCACTGCCCTTCAATTACAGCAAAACAACTTTTCATCACCATTAGGATGGCCACTTGTGAAAAATGGAATGGAGTCATTCATAAAACCAAAACTCGATGTTACACAAATTTCAAAAAAAATCACTTCCTTATTGCATTGCTGTTTAAATATGTTAACTGATCAGGTCCCAGTCAAGCCCAGTTTGGAAGGCAGAAAAATATCCTCAGGAGTGGGGTACACTTTTCAACAAATGAGAAATTTGTTTCCTTCAAGGGGATCTCAGCATTCTCACCAAAACATAATTACAGAAGGGGAGGAAGGGAGAGTTGATCTCCAGCAATAAAAGTGTCCTCAATTCCATGTGCATGAAAATACAGACCAGTGTTACTCACATTCATGAACAGTGTCAATAACCCCTGCAGCTCCTGCTGTCCCTTCAGTGTGGTTGCTGATGCTCTTATGCACCACTGTCTCTCTGCAGGATTGGTTCAGGTTCCAGTTTCCCATTGCCAACAGTGCTGACCCAATCTCTTACCGTACAAGGTAGCACCTTCATCTGTCCGCATTTCCTAGCACACCAGCCATGCTACCTGCCCTTCTGCACCCGCTTCTCCAGACCCTTTATCACCACAGCAAACTGCAGTAGTTTTCTCTCTGCTTTACAACGCATGCTACCCAATGAACGCACTCCAGCTTCATTGCTGCCCAGCCTCTGCCAAAATTTGCAGTTATGACACCAACAGGGCAGGTTCCAGCATCATGAGCCTCATGGCCAGATGTGGACTTTTGCATGTCCTCCTTCATAATTATCTGAGAACAAGTCCTCTGAATGCACTTAAGACACAGTTAAGGTGGTACCGTTAATAACGCAGCATGTTTGTGTTTTCCCAGCACGTTGCTAAGTAATATCAGAAAAAGGACTATTATCTAAGCAGTCACTATGTTTACAAGGAGAAAAGCAAAATGAATGAGGTCTTTCTCCCAAGCACTCTAAAAAGACACAATAAGAAACAAGAATATAATTGTTTGATTTCAGTACATTAATCCCGCCAGTGTTGCTATTACGTAGACATTAAAAAGTTTATCTTTGCTGAAATTTACCATTTAAGTTCCAACAGTATGGACTTGGTGAAAATTCTGTCATGAAATTGCCACTGACTTTCAGTTACAGTTACTTATTTAAAGCCAATTAGAGCTTTGAACACGTCTTTTTCAAATGCAGGTCACTTCAAAAAGATATGCTGATTTGCAACCTGAAACACAATGACCTGACGTCAGTATTCAGGCACTTTGTATTCCAAAGCACTCTCTATTTTATTTAGAGACTTCATGATGTTATCCCAAGCCATAGACCAAACAGCCAATTTAAGATTTAAAAAATAACAACACATCAATTAATTTGACAATTTTAACATATAAATCTACACACACTATCTGCAGTCTGTAATGGAAAAATAATCTTCTGATCTTTTGGACTAATTCCTGAAGGCAAGGGTTTTAGCTACAGATGAGAACATAGAGAACACAGTTCAGAGGGATTAATGAAGTTATTGTTTTATACAGATGTAAAATCTATGAAGATCTTCGTTACATGCCAAAATATCAATTAGTGATTTTCCTTTTTACTGGCTCCTCTTTTCCTTCCCTTCATTGTACATAATACTTTCCCATGTTCTCACTAAGTTTTTGCCTTAGCAGAGCAAGGGAGAGAATGGAGCACCCTCTGCAAGGACACATTCAGACTTAATATTGTGTGTACAGCTCACTAGCCAGCTGGTAGCTTATAAACGTCTGAGGTCATATCCAGTCTATGCATACATGGCCTCAGACACTGTCCACAGCCTTTTCACTGACCCCAGGGCTCCTGTTTGAGAACTGAAGCAGGCATAATGTGTATGTATAAACCATCCACATTTTGGCCAGATTTGACTCATTGAGGCATATTCCCTCACCAAAGTCTCACCCAAGAATTTGCAAACCAAGGGAAGAAGCAGTGTAATTAAATACATGCCAAGCAGATCTGATAGGGAATTTTCACTTGGATTTTCAGGAGGGAAAAATCAAGAGTTGTGTTTGCTGACTAGCTTGCACTGTGAACTAAGCAAACAAAACCTCAAACAGACTGGTCGTTTTATAGAAGAATAGATAACTCTGGCCAACAAAGCTGCTCTCTTGAGAAAAGGAGCACTGACTAGATGAATCTTTTCTTACACCATGGAGACACAGCATAGACAGGGAACACATGAGATCTTTAACCTTCCCTCCTGGACAACCACTGGCTTCAGGGACCTCAGTTTACAATAAACAACTCCTCCATGTTTCACTGCATCTAACAAAGCACCACACACTGCTGCTGCACTGAAATGTCATTATTGGTTACCAGCCCAAATCCCACCGTGGGACCTGACCATCTGTTACGGAGAGCAGGACACAGTTTGATGCACAGTGTTATCTACAGACAGGAAAGCAAAACCAGTAACGGCAGAATGAGATGGTGCATAAATCATGAAATGCCTATGACGCAGGGATGTGCCAACTTCTTTTATTTCATCACTTTATAACTGCAGAGGAGAGATTCATTCCCAGATCCCCAAAAGGAGCCTGTAAGGTCTTTTCAACATTTGCACCCAAGTACTGTGAACATATCCATATGTCCAAGTTTTTCACTTCCGAGACTATTACCCAAATCCTTTGATTTGCAACTGGTACTTTGAGAGGGCACTTCCTCTTCCAGAGCTACTATAAACCCCTGAAGCCAATTGAGGTAAACAACAACCTAAGTAAGTTTCATGCAAAATTGCTAACTGCTTGCTTTGGATCTTTGGGGAGGAGGAAAAGGAAGTAATGATACTGGTAAGTTTGCTGAGTTGTTTTTTATAGCTTAAGTTGTGCATTTTAAAAGTGACGTAGGAACAGTCATCTTTAACAGACAAATCGGTTACATTAAATTCACTGTCAAGAAAGTTGCTGTCTTGGAAGAAAAATGTTGACTCAAAGTAGTCTCTTCATGCAAGGACATGCAAGGACCATATTTTCAAGGATACCTCTGTACAATTTTTCCAGCTCGCAGTTAAAGCCAAAACTGCAAAACAGAAAAGTGCAAAGCCAAGATAATGGGATACAGAATTGCATCCAAATTTTGTGATGATTATGACACAGTAAATGTCAAATATCATGAAGTTTTACCATCATCAATTTGCATCATGCAACTTGAAAATAAATTCCTCAGCTAATTCATGTGCACTAAAGAAACAGCATTTACCTCTCATTTTTTGTTTCATTGGGTTTGGAATAATTCTGTTTTGTTCTTGGTCCACAGCCAGGCTGAACACTGTTTTTAGCTGATACGCATTTTTTTTTCTTTATTATTTTAATTTGACAGTAGCAAGTTAGAGTTAATTTCTCAGCTACATTGCTATATGCAAAAGCCATCACACACTCTGTGACAGCATATTTATGAATAGACCTCAGGGTGCAAATGTTTTATCAGCCCCCAAAAAAGTAATCTACTAGAAAAAAGTATTCATTGGCCTGCTTTAGGCATGATGTGCACAGGTTTTGAAATATCTTTCCTTTTTTTGTTTCAAATTTGCCCTTTCTAACCCTGTCCTTTCTGATAAGAAAATGGCCAGAATTACTCAGAGCCCCTGCTGGCTGCGGGACCTGCCCTGGCCTCCACAACCACTGCAGGACTCCAGCCTCTCATCCACCCCAGGAAACCTATGCAAGGCAGAAAAATACATCCCATACCCCTGCAGCAGGATTCATTCACAGAGCCTGTGGGGGTTTTTTGAGCATATCACAACAACAACAAAGTATTGCTCACACTGAGTATGCACTTTATTTGTGCAGGCTGCCACAGAAGGGGAAGAGTCCTTGACTGATCACAGTTGTGCTTACTTTACATTTTTATTTTATTCTTTTTTTTCCTTCACATTCATTCATTTAACCAAGTCATTAAAATTTTGCTACAAGGAATTGTATTTCAAATACAGAATTGCAGTGCTGGGTGGATGCTGTCCTCCCTGCATGCTGAATTCAAATTCAATAGCAGACAGTAGAGGAGAAGGACAACTTTATTATCTCCACTGAACACTTCAGTGTCTCCAAATTTAGTTTAGAATCTTCTGATGTCCATCACCTGTGTGATATCCACCTTTTGTTCAACTAGGTCAGCTCTTTTCCATCTTTACGTTTTATTCATAGACTCATAGAATCGTTTAGATTGGAAAAGACCTCTAAGGTCATCAAGTCCAACCATAAACCTAGCATTGCACCACTAAGCATTGGTACCCTCTCTGGGATAATGTATTTAAGAAGGGGAAGAAAACTCTGCACAGTTGCAACCAAGAGTGGAGAGCATGTGAGAGAAATAACTCTGCAGACACCAAGGTCAGTGAGGAAGAAGGGGCAGGAGGTGCTTCAGGCATCAGAGCAGAGATTCTCCTGCAGGTTGTTGTGAAGACCATGTTGAGGCAGCTGTGTCCCTGCAGCCCGTGGAGGTCCATTGGAGCGCAGAGATCCACCTGCAGCCCACGGAGGAGCCGACACTGCAGGTGGATGCCCAAAGGAAACTGTGATCATGTAGAAAGCCTGCGCTGAAGGCGGGCTCTGACAGGATCTGTGTCTCCATGGAGAAAGGAGCCCATGCCAGAGCAGGTCTGCTGGCAGCACCTGTAACCCTGTGCTGGGCCCACACTGGAGCGGAGTGTTCCTGAAGGAGTGCACTCCATGTAAAGGGACTCACACTGGAGCAGTTTGTGGAGATCTGCAGTCTCTGGGAAGGACTTATGTTGGAGAAGTTTGTGCAGAACTGTCTCCTGTAGCAGGGACCCCACACTGGAACAGAAAAAGAAGTGAGAAGTCCTTTCACTGAGGAGAAAGGAGTGGAAGAGATGACATGTGATGAGCTGGCCATTTTCCCCTTTCCCTGTCCCTCTGCACTATTGGGGAGAAGAAGGTAGAGAAACTCATGAGAAAAGTTGAGCCTGAGAAGAAGTGAGGGGGGGGGGGGAGATGTTTTCAAGATTTGGTTTTATTTTGTCATTGCCCTACTCCACAGTTTTAGAAGTATATGAATGTTTTTTAACAAGAATAACCACTGTAACAACTTACATATTGGTGGTGCATCATCCATCTGTTCATGTCAAGACAAGCTGCTATTCTTAGAAGTTATACTGTAGGTCAAGCTGAGATTATAATGCAGGAAACTGACTTTTCTTAGCCTTTGTTGCGGAAGTCAGATTAAAGGAGGCTAAGTATGGCTGCCATATATTTACATTTTTCAAATATGTGCTGTTTTCCACCTATAATTTAAGTAAATTCCTATTTAGAATTAAAGGATTTGGGTCTTTTTCTACCAAGCTGCACACATAGAGGACTGCATACGTGCTGTGCTGATAACATGTGCATGTCACATAAACCCAAAAGGCCCTCTTGAACTCTGACTACACAGCCCCAGGTCAACAATACTTTTTTTATACAGCCTTTCCCAGATGTGTGATGTTCACTGTGTATGTGCACATGTGCTACAGAATGCATATTTCTGCCTAGGAAATCCCAGCCAAAGTTATGGGAACCCTTACCCTAAGCTACTTCTACCTTAGAGTAACTGACATTTTTAATTCAGTCCTATTCTTCAGGGAGAAACTTTCCAGAGACTGCAGAAAGTGCTGTCAGCCATAGGTGAGGGAATAAAAGGAAGTACTCTATGAAATGAGTAGAAATTTGAAGGACAGCAGGATGTCATTTATATAAACATAAACTAGAGAAGTGAGAGAACATTGAGCTGTTAAAAAAAAACCCAAACGAAACCACCTTCATTTCCAAGCCCTTTCCAAGCAGACCACATTTTTTCTTAATCTGTTTACTGATGAATCTTTAACCTGGGTCCATGTTCTCCTGGTTGGCCCTGATCGGGGGAGTGAAGAGCTCTAAAGAATAGGTGAGGGTGCTCAAGCAGCTCTATTTCTTCAGAGTAAGTAGACTTAGCTCTCTGACTGGCACTTCTTGTTTGCTTTTTGTGGGTTTTATTTATACCTTCAAATTCTTCATTCCAGCTGTGCCTGAAAGTGGAGGGGACAGTTTAGTCCCTTTAAGCCATGTTCATGTGTGGTATCCACTCCTACTTTCTCTCCTCAAAATGGGAAGACAGCCAAGGGACATCCAAGCAGTAGGAAAATGATCTTCGGGGTTGCTTGAGTGAGGATCCATCAAAGTAAAGAGCCAACACAGCTGGGAAAAATAGGAGAGAGCAAGACCTCACTGAAAGCCAGATGTTCAATACACATTTTCCTTTCTATTTTTTTTATATGAATTTTTTAACAACAGAAATGTAGGCTACTTTTTTCTTAAAATACAGGCAGGAAAAGAGACTGCTTATGAGTTTAAGTTAATGTGTTTTATTGTTCTAATTCCTTTGAAAAAGGTTTAGACATAAAATGTTATTGATTGGAGAAGAAGCATATGCTTCTTGGCTCAACAATGCTCAATGCAGTCAGTGTTAGAGTTTTTTCTCTCTGTGTACTTTCACAAGATGACTGTTGGTTTTGAATTAGCTGCATTGTAGAGTTAAATTTGTATGAAGGGATTTAGCAGACAAAACAAAGACCCTTTGCAAAAAAAGATTTTCATGTAGATTTTGATGGAAGAAGAGATATAAAATGATGGGAAAGGGTGTAGTTGAAGAATAAGAAGTCTGTAGGGAATGTTTCCCTGCATATCTTAAAAGCTTGGTAAATCCAGGACTGAACTAATTTACAAGGAAATGTGACTGAAGCAATGCCAAAAGGAAGAAGAAGGGAGGATCAAATGTCAAAAAACCCAGAGTCCTATTGAAGAAGTCAGTTTAGGGGTAGAATGGTAAAAGAACTTGGAAGCAGAGATGCCTCGCTCGGGCCAGATGTCTCAGTGTCTCTGCACAGGTGTGACTAATATTTCCCCTGATACACAACAAACTTGAGAAGAAAGAGCTCTCAGCAGGGATTTGAGACTTCAGCTCTTGGCTCCGTTATTGACCTTTTCTCTGTGTACACCAGGTTCCCGATCCTCCTTCTTTACGTCAGTCTCGGCTTCGAGCTCTCCTGAAAAGAGAGTGTGTCCTGTCATGTTTGCAGCTTTTTGGCTATTGTATTGATGAGATGTGTTTTCAGCAGCACAGCTTAACAGTTCTACTCAGAAAAGATAATAATGGTAATTTTCACAGTTTTTCGGTCACAAAGCAGGCACAGGTCTGACCTATCTCATCTAAATGGATCACAGCAAGCTCTTTTTAATGAGGCATTACAAGTGGCAATAGTAACTGAGGATTGTAGAGGAAATAGCTGGCAGAAGGCAAGAAACAGTTTTGAAAGGCAGTTCTGAAAGGCAGAAAATGTAATCTAAAAGGCACATATTTTGAACTCAGCCACCTTGGGACAAGTTTGCTTAATCATGGAATGAATTAATAATTTCAAAAATTCCAGTTAGGATTTTTTAGTAAAATCTGCTGGTGACGCATCCAAGTTTTGTATCAACAGAAACATGATGTGGAAAGGGGGTGCAACCCTAGGATGCATGGAGGAACAATTTTAGGGACACATAGGAGAGTGTTGACAAAAGTGGTTAAACTGCTGAAGGCATCACTTTTGGGAAACTTGACATACAGAATCATTAAGTTTGGAAGACACCTTTAAAATCTTCCAGTACAACCATCAACCCAGCACGATCACTGTAACCTCTTAATCGTATCACCCAGCGCCAGATCCTGATGCCTCTTAAAAAATCCAGGGGTGATGACTCCCACCTCCCTGGGCAGCCTATTCCAATGCCTGAACACCCTAACAGTGAATTTTTTTTCCTAATATCTAATCTGAATCTCTCCTGTCTCATCTTGAAGCCATTTCCTCTTGTCCTCTCTCTGTAGGTGCAGCAGAAGAGACTGGCCCTCACCTCACTAAAACCTCCTTTAAGGTAGTTGTAGAGGGCGATGAGGTCCCCCCTGAGCCTTCCCTTCTCTAGACTAAGCAAGCCCAGCTCACTCAGCCATAAGACATGTTTTCTAAACCTTTCACCAGCCTTGTTGCCCTACACTGGACATGCTTCAGCGCCTCAATGTCCTGAACTATCATTCTCCTACTTAGAGAGAGATCTAGTGAAAAACTAAAGCAGAAGCAGGAACTTGAATGATAGAGGGAACAGAAGGCTTGCAGCCAAAGAGCAGCTAAAGAGCTTCAGTAGTTTGCTCTTATAAATGAAAAGCCCAGTTAACCTTGGGCTGAACACACACACACAACACACTCACACACACTGGGTGAAAAGACCTACTTGTTTTAAAAGCAGTGTAACTTTAAGAACGAGGACATACAGACTAATAGAGAACTAGGCAGAAATTGAAAATGTGATGAAATTGAAGTTAGAAGGATCCCAACTGCTGGAGAAGGGAATTTTTAGCAAAGTAATAAATGGATCAGAGTAAAAATAAAATGAAAACTTACAATATGTATGTTATCTGCTTTTAAGATAGGATTCATTGCATTTATCGAATGGAATTGAGGATGACAGGGAATAAAGAAGAGAGCCCGAGGGATCCCACCCCAGACTGTCTTTCAGCTTCCTGCCACAGCTTCTTTTGTCCTCCAGGAAATGTTCCACTATCATCTTATCTTCAAAGCTATCCAACTCCTAAATTGTCATTGGCTTCCTTTCAAGATTTTTATAGCCTTTCCCTCAAGCTATACAATTACCCTTCCAATTTGTCCACCCTGAGGTCTTCATAGTCCTCCTACTTTGGCTGAACATTTCCAACTTCAATGCCTCCAACTTTTAACCCCCTCACCAAAGAGAAGTTTCTCAGCCCTTCCCAAGACCTGTATCCTGGCTGAGACCTTCATTTTTTTCTCCTCAGCAACTCTCAGACTAAGTTCAGATTTTGCTGAAGAATTACCCCCACCCATTCAACACCTGTAATCTGTCCCAGGTGATCTAGCTCCTCCTAAAAGCTTTTTTTTTTTTTTTTTTTTTTTTTTTTGAGGTAAAGAGGGAAGACTTTTTCAAGGTTTCTGGTCCTGAAGACTTGAAGGTCCCTTCTTCTTCTAAAGCTCATCGTTTCCTTAAGAATAGATTTTTCTGTCCCAAGACTGCAGTTTTTTCTCCAAAAATACTCTCAAAATAAGTGGTTTGGGGCCTTCATGCATCCTTCCAAAAAACATGGAATGGGAATCATGGGAATCATTGGTGTTGGACACCTCTGCTAACTTCAGAGAATCAGTATCTTGTTACTGCACATGAAGTACTTTACATCAAAGTTTGCTTATAACACTCGCTGAAAAATGCATTTTTGTTTCAGGCTCTGAAAATGAAAATTCAAGGTATATTTGATACATAATTATGTGAATCATAAAAATTTTTTATCCCTCATCTCCTGATAAACAATTCTGGCAGATTCTAAACGGCAATCTTACTAAAAAGAATGATATGGTTATACTTATAGTTTGGGATTGTAATTGTTTTAATTAAGATCATTTATTTGTAATAACTGAAGTTCTGTTTTCTAGGGTAGCACAAAACTGAAACTGGAAGGTTAGAGAGCTTCTTTTTTATACATACAGGGAGCTGTGTACAGTGGTACAAGAGTTCTGATACTATTCTGACCCAAGTGCTCCTCCTTACCCCAAAAAACTGTTGTACATGGTGGGTATTGTGAGAATCCAGGAAAAAAAAAAAGCAAAACAAGAAATAAAAACAGGAAAAAAGAAAATTGTGGTTGAAAAAAACTGAGGAAGAGCAATGGCTCTGCTCTCTCCCTCCACAAGGAATAAAGAGACTCTCCAAGGACTGACTGCAGTTCTAACAGGGATAGAGAGCTGCCATAGGTCGTGGTTTCATGAGCTCTCCAGTGCATGTGCAATTTTGTTGTAGATATTTCTCAGAAGTCTTTAGCATCCCCTTGCATAGCTCAGCCCTTTAGTCAGACATTTTATGATATGTAAAGAATTGCTGCCTTTGCAAAGACTGATTTTGGTCTCGGAATCAAAGTTTCCAGCCAGTTTCTCCAAACCTTGTTTCTCGAAAACCTCTCAATCCCGTTAGTGTTACTGCCTTTTCATTACACTTGGGTCAGCAGAGCTGTGATTTCATGGAGTTCTGTTACTTCTCTGTGCTGTTTTGAAACTTCACATTTTAATCACAAGCAGGTGACTCATTCAGTGAAAAGCTGATTATCCTCTAGAGAAAGAAAAAGAATAGAGAAGAATGAAGATGATAACAACATCAGCTCCACAACAGGAGAGGGTATGACACAGGGACCCTTTGTGTCATCCCCTTGTAGGCTGGAAGTTTGGGAAAGTCACCTCATTTCTCTGGAGTACAGTGTTTCTAGGCTAGAAAGGAATCATAATGATACTCATAATGATAGTATGTTTTCATGACCTGTTGGAAAAAAAGAAGTGTTGTATGAGAGATTATTATCTGCAGTTGTAAAAACTGGAAAGTGCTCATATTTTATTGGTACAGCCAATGTAAAGATCAACTATCCTTACACGACTCAGCAAAAATATGGCGCACAAAGGACCTCATCTCTTGTTTATGTAGCAGGTATAAGGCCTAGGCTTGCTGTTTTAAGGTGAAAATAAATCTTCCCCTCAAGGGGCCAGTATGAAAAGGGGGTGAAGGAAAGGCATCAGTGGAGCCTTTAGCAAATATGACAGCTTTACTAGAGGCAAGCTGATAATGCAGGTGAAAGAGAGAGAAACAAAGCATCTGTCCCAGCCAGTATAGCTGTTTCTAGAGTACCTGCAATTTTTCTTTGCTGGAAGATATGCAAAATGATAAATCTCTGCTGATAAATCCTTCTTGTGCATTCTGGGTTCCAACCCTTGCAGGATTTGAAATTTGAGGATTGCATAATTTAAACACTTTACCAGACGTCACTGAGAATGCATGGACTAGTCTCAAACACGTAGCTCATGGAGATTATTGTCAAATAAAAGATCCCATGGAAGATACCAGTAATTCTATACAACTAATGCACACACCTGGCTTACTTGTGTGCTATCTCTTTTAACAACCAGGGCAGTCCTAGCACCTCCAACTACCCTGTATAACTCTGAAATCTCAGACTGGCTTTTCCAAAAGTTTGCTACACCTCAGTCATCAGGGTATCCCTTTTAAAACCTGCTTTACTTTTTCTCATTTTTTCTTACTGAAAAACCAATGAACCAAACAAAACAAAAAGCCCCACAAACCTCACACCAACAAACAGATTTTTAATATATACTCACTAATCTTGATTCTCACTGGGCAAGCTTTGTAGGATTTCTGAGATGACCGACAGCGTCCCACACTAACAGGTCTAGCATTGAACCATTTCTTCAATAATCCAATGGATTCATACACTAACATCCTCATAATCGGACCAGCTGACACTGCACATAAGTAATCACAAGATAGATCTCAAATGGTACGGGATTTTTTACTGTGGAAAAAATGTCAGTGGCATCCTCAAAATGACAAAACATTTTAGTGTTGACAGTATAAATGTTTTCATCCTTCCAAATCTACTTTTAGTGCAATGTAGCATATGTGGGTAGTGCAATATTTTAAAAGTGCAAAATCCTGAGTCACTGCATGGAGCACATCCCCAAGGATTGGCTCACTCATCCTACTATATGATTCTCCCTTCCAGCACTGAAAGCTGTCACTTACAGTACAGATTTGCCTCTCTTCAATGTGATCACACAAATGTGGTCTGAATCATCACTTGAACGCCTGGAATCTCTGGCAAGAAGAACTGCTGGTGATTCCCTTAGAAACCTCTCTTGGAATGGATAAGTGACCACAAATGATGAGAAGGCAAAGACAGATTTTCCTTTCAATAGCAGTGCTTCCTGGGACATGTTTGAGAACATGCTAACAAATTGTAAACAGAGCTGGCGCTGTTCGGGTGAAGTTGATGCTTTAAGCAATGGGATAAAATAACTGCTCGGGCAAATGGCATGCTTAGTACTTGAACATTGGTTTCTTCCATAATCTAAGCTAAACCAATCTGTACAAGATCCAAGGTGTTTTGCTGCCCATGGCGGGGCTGAGACACAACTGAACTGTGAGAAGCAATCCACAGAATTCCTGCCTGACAGCTAGGACACTAAACCTTCTCTGGAAAGCTTTATGGTGTTAAAAGTTACACCATGGCACATTCCCAGAGATGGCATTGTCTTGGTGAAGAGGTTACACAAACTCATCAGACTCCCCAATCCTTGCGTTTTTCAGACTCTGCATCCTGCCCACCAAGGAGCTCCCCTTTGCGCACAGGAGGCGTCAGGAAGCCCTACACAATGTTTTACCACTCTTCGACACACAGATGTGCTCCTATTCTCATGAGACAGCAGCTGATCTTTAAGCAAAAAATGTAGAAAGCAACAGTCATTAGTGGTCAGCGAGTGTTCGTGCTGCCAAGGAATGGCTAATTAGCGTTAACTGCCAGCAGCAGCTCAGCTGGGGCAGGGAGTGTCACCAAAATTTACATTAGAGTTAATTACTGTAACTGGGTTTTGCCCTCTGCTGCCCTGGAGGAACCAAAGTCTTCAAGCAATTACACTCGGTCTGAGCTGTTTTTTAATTTAAATATGCAGATATGGGGGAAATTTTATGAAGATACGTGAGCCAAAAGAGGGCAACACTTTCAAAAGCTGGAAGAAAACCACTCTTCCAGAGACCTCATGCCTTTGGTGTGGGATTGTAAAGTCCATCGCCAGAGCAACACTAATGTAGCAGTGCTAAGGTTATTATGTTCAAATCCCTTTATGAATCTGGATTTATTTGCCTAAAAGTTGTCCATAAGGTAGAGAAGTCTGAGATTTCACCTTACTCTATGCAAGTGGCCCTCTAGTCCTCACAGAAAGGGCAACTCTTTCAGGCAATCTGGTGTTAATGACCGAAATGTTTCATCATCCAAAGAAGAAAACCATAAGTGGATCATAATTAAGTAAAAATAGTCATTTACCATGTTAGATCAATTCAGGGGTTACCACTTATAATTTGAAACTACAATTATCAATTTATAATGGAAAGTGAAGCATGTCTAAGTTACCACATGGGAGTATCTCTTTCACAGAGGACACATTTTTTAAATTATTTTATTGTGCAATAATAAAACATGACTATAGTAAAAGATTCATATAAAGAATATATATGAATAGCATTTTACAAATGGTTATTTGAACTGCATCATTTTTATTCTTAATGTTCATTGTGTCATATGCAGGGGAGAATTTTGAATAAAATTACTAATAAGGGAATAAAGTTGTACTGAGAGCTATTCTTAGTTAATATTTGGACAGAACCATAAAGGTATGTTCATCCTCATTTCCCAAATACAGATTTAGTGGGTCATTATAATGAGGTTTATTACTGCAGGATTCATTTGTGCATAGGGGTGTCTCAGATGCCCCAGCTACAGATGAAATTCTAATTGGGCTACGTGGGCAAATCAAGCTTCAGAAAGCTCCAAGTATAAAAATGGGAATTTCTGCTGTCCCTTATATTTCTTTCCCATATAACCTGCTCAAAATTCCCATCCTCTGGGACAGGATCACAAGACCTTTGGCTCTGACTCACTACAGCTTCATGACTGCCTTTGCCTCAGTGATGGTTATTTCTATCAGCACGAAATCACATTGGAAAAGCCCATTAACACTGATAAAGACTTCCTGTTGATACAGTAGCCAATGATACCATCACTACAATAAAAAGTATGCAATTTTTTATTCATACTTAAAGCTAAACTGGAAAACAGAAACTTTCCAAATGATCCTATTCTCCTCAGATCTGATGGGGGTGAGGGGAATGTATTGAGGATTCATTGACAGATATTTTTTCTGTATTTGGTGTCTGACTGCAGGTTCTTTTGAATTTATTTTTTTTCCCCTGGAATGCTGTGCAATTATCCAGTCTGACATAAAGTGAAGCAGTGAACTGCACTGTGCTTTGAAACATGCCAGGCATAATTGCATTCCACTTCAGTGTTCCCAAACCAAATTTACCCTTTCAAATGGTTTCCTGGAAAAAAACCCAACATAAAGACACATTTGAAAAAGGGTTGCAGACAACAGTGATTACTTGAGTTTCTTTCTTATCCAAAACTAATTCTCCAGAGGCAATTGCACAAAAGAACCAACAGACACTATAAATCATGAATGTGCAATCACAGAATCACAACTCTGTATCGTTGCTTTGAGAGCATCAATCTCTCTGTTTGAGCCAGGATCAAGCAGCCCTGAAGGAGCACCAAGAACACAACCTTTAATCACAACCTAAGATCAGTTTTCCCCTTTTTCCTTGATTTTTCTTCTTTCCATTAAAAAAAAAAAAAAAAAGCTGTAAAAACTCCACATTTAACCAGAATTTTGGGAAAAGCTGCTGTTACCTCTTTTGTTGTTGTTGTTGTCCTCAGTGCTTATTCTTCTGCTATTAAAGGTAAAACAAATAAATACATCCGTTAAAAAATAAACAGTTTTAAACCAGTCTTTAAAAGCTGGACATCTTTTGTTATTCAAAACAGGTTTCTCCATCAAGCAGAAGATACTTATTAGCTATTTATACATACCTAGGCTGAAGAATAGATAAAGCTAGGGAATTTTTGTCCCATTATTTTGCAAGACATGCAAACAAGTATGTAGTATTTGCCAGTTTCCAAACAATGGTGTTTCCTGCTGTTTATAAATCATTCTGTTCTTATGTCTGGTTTTCTAGGGGTTTGTGCTTAGTTTATGCTCTCAGGAACAGTCAGGTTATTTCTCTCCATGAAGCAGATGACCTTGAAAGGCATCAGTAATTCCCTATTACAATGCAGCTTTAGGAAGCAACTGTTAGTTGAAGTAGAATAACTTTTTTTTAATGATATGTCTTAAAAAAAGTCAACTTTTGTCATGTACCATGATAAGATACATCTGTGTCATGATTATAGGGCTGAAAAATGACAGTAACATACAATAAATAACCTAGATATACATGTTTAATAGCATGCAGTTTCCAGTTTAGGGACTCCTTGCTTATTATCACTGTTCTTTCCTAAGGTTAAATACTTTGCAATAGAGGTCATTAGTTTCACTGTAAGTGACTGATGGCAGAGCTGCTGCAGTGCACTTTCCTGCTTGATAATGTGTAGCTCCCCTGAGCACCTTTGGTGGGTTTGGAGCCATGTGGCTAAGTTTAATTTGGCTCAGGTAATTTCGACCATTACTGCTGTGCTGTTGTGTTAAAAAGCTCTCTCAACAGCATGTAATGTGGGCGGTTAAACTCATATATATAATATGTAAAGAAATGTTAAAATTTGTGCCTTTTCTGAAAAATGTATTTTTGTCAACCAGCCAGTACCCAAATAACGGAAGAATAAAATGTAATACAGTAGCATGAACATGTCAGTAGTTTTTCTTCCTTCTGAAGAGATTAGTCAAGGGCCATTTCATTACATGCAATTTAGGACTAGTCATAATTATGGTTAGCCATAACCACTAAAATACTTTCCTCTCAATACTTTGAACCAAACACATTAAATTCCCTGCTCCTACCTTATTAAAACGATTTTTGTCTGGAAAATTGAGCAGGCACGTAAATAATGAGCGCATGAACTAAATGGTTGCAGCATGTGGAGTTATCACAGGGCACTGTGGGACATTTTCACAACCAAAGGCAAATGCACTTCCTGAAGACCATGACGTGTGCTATAAAGAGGATTTGTGCTCCGACACCTAGGACCCTAATGCACAAAGGTCTCACTTATATTCTAGGTGATTCAAAAAGCAAGAAGCATCTAAAATTTTGCCTCCCAAATTACACAGGTGTTTAGCATACTGCAACAGAACATCGTGCCTAAGCAGGGATACAGCAGCTTGAAATTTGTCTTAGAAGTTTATCAGTCATTGCCTGAGCAAAGAAGGTCTGCAGTTCAGTGACAGGATAGAGCAAGGAGGGTCTGCTGTTCTTAGTGTAGAAAAACACTGAGACCAGTCTGACCAAACTCTCAGACCCCGCCATGCAAGACATGCTCCCTGACTGAGGCCGGGAGCAGCAAGGAATTGCAGGCTCTCCTATGGAGCTGAGAGTCAGGAGTGTTGACCAAAAGGAACTAAGGGGTTGTTAACACCTCTTTCAGCACAAAGCATATTTTGCTAATTAAGTCTGATAACACATAATCTAAAAAATGCATATGACTGACAATCACTTTATACTCTAAAAAGCCAGTCCTGCTTTTGCACAGGGAGGACTTTGGGCATACCAGAAGTCTCTGGTATGGGAATATCCCTAAAGGTTACTCCTCAAGGCTGAGCAACAGATCTTTGCTCGCAGTCATTGGTATAGGTGAGTAATATCAAGTTCTACTAATAATTGTTTAGCTAGCTTTAATATAGTTGCTTTAATATTGCTTCAAAAATAGTGCATTATACTAATAGCTATAGCCATACATACTATGTAGCAAATAATTCTGATGAAGCTATTTTTTCCTAACTTATATAATTATTGTAGTCAATTAAATAATATATTTCTAGAAATAAATTGCATTTGCCATCCTTAATCCTGCAGGACAAAACTGTATAAAGGTTCAATTACACCTGTATAATCCTTTAGACATAAACCATTGACAAAGGCTGGGGCTAAGATTTGATCCAACTGCACCTACGTTCCTCTCTGAGGAGGAGTTTACAGAGCAAGGGGGTTCTTTCTGCACCTCGTGACTCAACAACAGAGTTTCTCTAATAAACTTTGTATGAAGCACCCATTTTGCCCACAACACATATTCAGCACAAAACCTCGTAGCCACAGGCAGCCCTTTCTGCCGTGAAGACAGATTTTGCTGGCCTTTGTAGGTAGCAATCTCACTGAGGCAACAGGACACCTCGGCAACATGTTATTTTCGGTTTCAGAATTCACTGCTTCCATCTCCTCAAAAAGGTGTGCTGAACCCTGAGCTGAAGGCAAGCCTGGGGAAAAGCAAGCCCTGTCCCCTCTCTTGAAGCTGTGCCTGTCCAAAGAAGAGCCTGTCTCCTTCATCTAGGAATATGATTCTTTTTTAATTCATTTGTTGAACAAAATGCGTTCCACTGACAGATGGGAGATTTAGGTTTTATCTTCCTAACAAAGCCTGAAAACGCCACAGACACTAAACATTAGTCAACAGATATTGGAGCAATGACAGTGGGTATTGCAGTGAATTATGGACATTACATTTCGTTACCTGCATCTTCTCTGTGCTCACAGTGCTGGTGCAAATACTTCGGGAAAATCTCCCCATGACACACATTGATGTTTGTGGATCTTGTCACAAGGGGGATTTTAGTGAGAAGCTCTGTGACTTGTCATTTCATCTCTGATATATTTTCCTATCTGCCCGAGGGACTGCCAAATACATGTGAGCCTGTAAAGTCATGCCAGGCACAGGGGACACCATGTGTCTCAGGTCCATGAGTACTTATTTGTGGAACAGTGTATAGAAAAGAGAGGGGGAGAGGATGTTTTGCCATCAAAAGTAGTAGTTGAAGAAATAAGACAGAAAGCAAACCTGTCACAGACAGGGCTAAAGCACAATCACACCAAAATTGTCATTGATTAAAACTGGTCTTCTTGACGAGGAGGCTGGTCTGACACAAGTGAAGTTCTGCACAGTCATCACAGTTATATCATCTCACAAAGCATGATTAGCAAGTTCTGCTTTTATAAGTAATCTACAGTTTGCTTTGTCTGAAAAAAACACTATCTTGTGATTTTCACATTGCCCTACTTAACAGAGAGGTTAACCTCACAACAAATCTACAGAGTACTTCAGGGCATACTGACTGAATTGATAATAAAGAAATGATGAATAAGGAGGAAAGAAATTCTGAATCTGAAGAGATCCCCAAACATGATGCTTAAAGGAAAACATGGGATCCAAGGTGACATCCTCTTCCAAGAAAGCAAATATGAAGGAAGTTGAGAAGTAGCTCCATATCTAGAAAGCAAGGTAATATCTTAATAGTGTTTCAGCTGCAAAGAGACTACTAAGGTACTCTTAAGTATTAGGGCCTGTAGGGTACATAAATCTCTCTTCATTTACTTTGACTTCTACCAAGACATTTGCAACAATTTTGTTTCTATTTCAATTTGTAAATATTTTCCCTATTTTACTGCAGGTTGCTCTGAATTCAGAGTGCTTTTACGGTAACATGGTAGTTTAAGATAGCACAATGGAAATTCTACCCATCTAGTCAGGAAAAATCCCCTTAGGCAGTAAGTAAGGGACAAAAGATATTAATCAGAAGGGGGCAAAACATGAAAGAGAAATGACAAGGTGGGACTGATGAAATCTAAGGGTGAATTAGGATTTATGGAATTAAATAGACATAATAAATTTCATTCTAGCAGTCAATTAGGCAAAATGAAGTAAGAATACTAGCAATGATAAATGCAATTAAAGAATTAATTAAAAATAATTAAAAAGCCTTTGGGACAGAAGCCATCTTCTACATTCAGGCTGAAATCCCCAGGCTACGTTAGAGTAATCTAAAATGAATAATCCCACCAAATTTAATAAAAAAGTTTGTTACCTCTGTAGGAACATTAATTAAAAGGGCATTTCAATTATAAAAGAGAAGGAACTATTTTATCCTGATTCCTTAGCTGTCAAGACAAAAATTGCCTTGTCTTTCAAAAAAAGCCAGAATTCCACTTCGTTTACTTGAGAAGTAACTAGCTCTGGATTCACCCACAGGATGGCCTTTTCGTGAAAGAGTACATGTGGGAAGCCCATACAATAAGGTCACAAATTTCCTGTGTTTATGTTTTCTGTCTCAGAGACAGAAAGGCTGGCTGAGGTTGCAGAGGTTTCCATACTGCATCTTTGCAGAAATGCAGAAGGCGTTGGAGCAAGGGGCCAGGTTTACTGCTCTGTGCAGTACTGCAGTCCTGCATCTGCTGTGTCTGCAGGCTCCCAAATAAGAGTGAACTGGCCAGGAAGTTTAGTAAGGGAGGGAATAGAAGCAGGATAATTTGGCCAACATAACCATATTCACGTTGTGAATTGCATTTTTATGTGTGTGAAAAGATATAAAAGAATCACTGCTCCATTACATCAGCTTGGTAACTGTTTCAACCCAACATTATCCATTCAATATTTTAAAAAAATAGCTCAAAAATTTTGGAGAAAAAAATCAAAATCCTAGAGAACTGGGGAACAGTAAAGACCAAAGTCTTTAGAATAAAATGTTCTAACATTAGTTTCTTTACCAGCTCACTCCCTGATATGCTGGCAGTCACCAACACAGTAGAGACTGGTTGCAGAATCATGAATCTCCACCTTACTGAACAAGTTTCATTTGACACAACAGGCAACTGTGAGCCATCAACACATGCAAAAAACAGCAAGGGGGTTCTCCTGATGACTTAGTGACAAAGATTTTATCCTTGTTTCCAATGCTCATCCAGTCTCCAAATCTATAAAACAAAAGGACATCATCAGCAAGTTTCCAAGTTTATCTGAAAGTTCACTGTGGAAGGGATCCAAATAGGCCACCTAGTTCACTCCTCTCTGTAATGACTGCATCAATTATCTCTCTGGCTTTCCTGACACATCTGTCTAAGTATACTTAAAATCCCTGCATGATGGAAACTCCACTATCTCTTTAGGCAAGTCATTTCAGTGTTTTCTTTGTCTTAGAAGCTGGAACTTTCCTTTGCTTGCTTTCTTGAAAATGTTTGGATGTATCTCCTCAATCGTTTCTTCTTCACACTTAACAGTTGGGGTTTTTTCCATTTCACTCATAAATTACGTTTTTCAGAGCTTTAATGTCCCTGGACAGCTCAAATTATTAAAGCGAGTAGCTCCAAACTGAGCACAATGTTCCAGCCAAGATTTTACCAGTGCTGAGTGTAGCAGGAGGATTACTTCATGAGTCTACAGGCTGTTTATGTTGTTTGTGTTGCCCAATATACTGTTTAAAGGGCTCTGCAATAGCATGAAATTCTTTAATTGTAGAAGGTGTGTGTCCTGCTATAGCTTCAGATCCTTTTCTCAAGAGTCACCAGCTAAGGAGTTGTTCCCATCAGCTTTTTATATGTGAGATACCATTTCAACTGAAATATATCATGTGGGAATTGTCCATCCATCCATGATCTGGGCACTCAGGCTGCCTCCAACCCTCCCTGCTCAGCAGTTCATGTCTTCATCCACGATATGGAAGTCAGGAAAAGAAAAAAACAACACCCTAGCCAAAGAAAAAAATAATAAAAAAAAAATTGACATGCCATGATACACATGGCTGTAGGAACTTGATGTAGGACTTCCTTATGCCCAGGCTATTCCACTTGAATGGTCATGTGCTGAGGACTAAATAAATATTCAGCTGAGAGTAAGTTCATGTAGTGTTACATTTGGGCCACTTACCAGGTGCTGTGTAAGTAGTTTAGTCCCTGTTCCAGTGAACCACTTGGTAGAATATTGTGAGGTTTGTGCATGAACCTTTGGCACCTTCCTGGTGACTATTTAGGAAAAAAATCAAGCAGAATTTATTAGGAAAAGTACAAAATCACAAAACCTCATTTTCTGGTTCCCAAAATAGCTAAACATTTATCACAAGGTTGGTTTCTCACAGAATTGTTTGAGTGTGTGTAACCTCACGTTTAGGGAGTATTTCAGATAGATGGGAGAACGTTTCCTAAAACAAGGAAGTTGGACAAAAGAAGGGGGAAGGAGGCATTTCTACATCTAAGAATCATTTAAGAAACCTTGTCCTCTTTCCAGTTGTCTGCATGCTTACAGGAATGGAAATTACCCGAGTAAGTCAGGCAGTCCACTTCCAGGTATGAAGGGATATGGATGATTTGCTCCTTGGAAGAAGGGATTATGGCACTTAATTTGAGCTGACGGTTAATGGCAGGACTTGGCTGCTCATATTGTATTCCCTGTAGGTGAGAGGCCCCAGCACTGGACTGAGAAGGCAGTGGAGAGCAAGTAAGGCTGAATTATGTCAATCAGTTGAACATGGCTCACATTAGACATTCCAACAATATCCTTTCAAAATCAGTTAAGTTCTGTACTCTCACTTTTGGTCTCAGAAATTTTCCCATGCATATGTAGAAATCCCTGAAACTGCATTTACTGCCTATTAGCCACCTTAAAGTAATGGGGTACCTAAAATTAGATACTATGGAATTGCAATGCCTAAATCCTCAGAGGAGTCTAGCCCTATCTCTTTGAAACTTCAGCTACCAAATAATGAAGAAATTTAGCACAAAACTGCACCTCTTATAAGGCAGACTGGTTCTCTCTGTATTTGTCTGCCTTATGCCAGCGTGAAAAGCCCACAGGGGGAAGACTTCTTTTCAGAGGCCTAAACAAAAAACAATACATAATAGCAAAAGGTTAAAAAAACCCCCAAATGAACAAAAAAACCCAAACAAACAAAAACCAAGGCAGAATAACTATCTAATTTAGGTATTATTTAAGATATTAGATATTAGACATTAGATGTAATATTAGATATTATTTAAGACAAGGAGTGATAAAGTGGAAAAACCCTGATGTTCTGAGATAAAGGAATAATATATGATGAGAGCAAAGGGCCAAAGGAGCTGTCTTTGGAAGTGCGAAAGTTTCCAGGATGCAAATTTCAAAGGCATTGCAGTGCTGGGCAATGGCTGTCTTTCCTGCTGTCAATGTAAAGCATCTTTGGAAGAGAAAAATAAGATGGAAGCAGTAAGAGAAAGTGGGATTGAAAATGTTCCAGGATAAGTGAATTTGTAACCCATTTGCCTGAAATTTGTTACTGCCACACTCTCCCAGAGAGAGTTTGCACCTCAGGGACTCCTCTGAGCTCCTGCCAGCACATATGGGGACAGACCCTTCCACACAGCAGAACTGCCTCCCAGCCAGCAATGCAGCTGCTTGCTGGTTAACAGCTGTCTGTGCAATATGGATGTTATTATTAATTAATTACAAATTCAGTAGATGACTTCCAAACAGAGTACAATAGTCTATGAAAATGCTGAATACTCCCAGATCCACAACAGACAAGTTTGGAGCCTCACTGAGTGCACATTGACAGCAAGCTGTTGCCAAACACTTTCTGAGCACAGATTTTTTTTCAGAAGACATACTATAGTTTTGCTCAGAACAAATTTCTGCAGCTTGCTTGGCAGTATATAATACAGGAGAGCCGTATTTTAAAAACAAGAAGTTTAATATTAATTGCTTATTTTTTCCCATAAATCCTGCTATCAAACTGATCTTAGTTCATTTGGAACAGTGTGATGAGTCCATATGGAAAGTTAGAATCCCTTCCCTTCTTCTTTCAGATAAGCACCATGTTTCAGACAGCTTGGAACAGATGTTTATATGGTACTCAGAATGATTTGCACCATTGACCAGTGCTGAAAACACTCTGGTTTAGGTTCTGGTGGGGCTGTTTTGTGATGAGTGCCTTACAGTCACCTTCACTTTGACAATGGCTCAAGCCTTTGATGCAAAGAAGGTTGTTGGGAACAGAAATGACCTTTGCACTTGAGATAAATTTTTAACCTAGCCTATGAATAAAAGTGATGACAAATCTCCCATTAAATTAGTACCCAGAGAACTTCAGTGCAGAAGTACTGGAAGATTTGAATTACAAAGAACACAGTTTGATTTCTAACAAAAAAAAAAAAAAAATCTTCCTCTCTGGAGTACTTGCTCTGTGACAGACCAAAAGGGGAAATGGTCTCAGAAGGTTGCTGCCATTGAAGGAGCATTGTCAGGGACCCATTTCCTCTCTGGCTATGCAGAACCCTTGGGAGTTATTGAGCCCCTTAAATAGGCACAAACACAAATAAGTAGCTGTAAACTTCACTCAATTTTTACCCCTTGACTATTCTGTGCAGGCATATATGTCTTACAGGGATTAGAAGTTCCCCGTGAAGAATTAAACCAGTACCTCTTGCACTGAGCCAGGTGGAGGAAGAAACATAAAAGCATCCAGTTGGCTGATTTCTAAAATTCTTTGGGGCCATTCAGTCAGTTTTCAGTTTTAAAAGTGTTTAAATGCAGCTGGACCCTTTTCTCAAGTATCCTGTGTCCCCTTATAGTTATGTGAATACACCTGTAGGTCAAAAATAAATGTGAGTGGTTTAGAGGACACTTCAAAATTTAAAGGTCAATCTAGCAAACCCATCTATTTCTTCCATTAGGTGATACTGCCCTGGGGATTCCCACATTTGAAAGTGGCATTTTTGGCTGGCAGGGATAAAACCTGTGCATACAATGTAGAGCGTAAGAGACTGTAAATTACCTGTGGAATTTTGCTCCTGGAAAAAGCAGGGATTATAGATGTGACATTTATCTGTGTCATCTTCTGGGCAGAGAAGAAGAATTAGGAAGGTTTTGCCATGTCTCGCTATTTTGCACATCCCTGCAGCTCCACTCTGGAGTATCTTGGTTTCCCTAGGGCAGTGTCAGCTTCTGGTGTGTCCTCTTGGAAAAAAAATGCTATACTTAGAAAACTACAATTCAAATCAGGGGGGCAGAGACATCACAACTTTTTCTCTGACTTAATTCATGATGAGTTACTCCTTCGAGTTACAAAACAGGTTCTTTGGCTGGAGCTTTGTAAGGGAGCAGGTGGGAGAATGTATGGGGTCAAACATGATCATCAGAATTTTTTGTCCTAAGAGGAAAAAAAGAAGGAGATAAAAAAGGAAGAAGAAAATTAACAGGAAATAGAAAAATTCCTCCTCTTGTGGTAGTTTACTTTACTCCTTCTAAAAAAAAAAAAAAAAAGAGGGGAAACAAAAAGAAAAAGCCCAGAGCAAATAGCCTACCATCGACTTGAAATGACAGCAAATAACCTCCATATGGATATAATATCACATAATTGCTGGGGCAACAATTAATGATTCTTTATGCAATACTTCAAAACCTTTTTATAATTAAAAACATTTCTTTGTGCAAGCTATTCTGCTTTTCCCTTTCAAATGACTTGGCTTCTCTGCAGCCTTTAGAGAAAGCCATAAATCCAATTTGTTTTCATCTGGCAACAAGGAGGAGCTGCAAAAAAGAAAACCTTCCTTCTGTGAGAATGGGAAGGTTGCTCCTGGATAAGTGTTAACACAAAGAAGTGGTCCAAATGCTAAAAAAAACCCCAAAATACAGCAAAGATTACTATTGATTCCAATTGGGTTTAGTTCAGCATCCCAGTCCTGTCAAACTCTGCTGACCTGGGGCTCAGAGTTCCTACTCAAACCCCAGCAAAGGCTCCATTCACATGCCCTGTAAGTGCTGTGAGTGTGAATTTCTTCCAAGGCTCTCTCCTGTCTGTAATGTGTTCCTGACTCCTGGAAGCACACAAGCCTGCCTTCAGGAGCTGTAGCAGTTTGGCTTCTAATCGGACATATTTCCCAGCACCAGGTATGAAGCCTTCCAAACCCGAAACTCCCACTAACGTGGAGAGATCTGCATGCTAGGAAATGTGTGGTTAGGGGGAGCCAGAAGGATGTACGTTATCCCACACCACCTGGATTGTGCTTTCACCTGCCCAAGAATGTCATTACACTCACAGTGGGAATGGGCAGGAAGTGAAATTGCTCTCAGCTGATCAGGACGGTGTCCTAAAAGGAGTTAGGGGATTTCAGCAACAGAGGGCACAGTGTACAGGTCATGATCACCACCGTGCAGTCCTCCCATTTGGATAGGGAGGAATGCACAGTTTATTACTCCAGAAGTGCCAGCTGTACAAAGAAGAGTGTCCCCAGCACACCTCAGGTGACCCAAACACTGCAGCACTGGCACATGGCACAGAGGGACCTGCAGACGGCTGCTGGGTGCCTGTGGTCTCAAGTCTGAAAGGCCAAAATCTCCCCTCTTTAGAAGATCCCCTGCCCCTTTCCAAGATGTAGAGAAAGACAAAGACTGTACTCCTCACAGTAAAAAGGCTTCAATAAATATAAAATTACCTTAGCTCATCCTTACATTGATTTTCCACGATTGCCCTGTGCTCATTTCAGTGGTAATGGGAGTGGCAAGGTGAGCTGTCGGAGCAGTGCAGGCACCAGCACACCACATCAGCCATGGCTGTGTCAGGGACCATATGAAAACATCTGGAACAGCCTGCCAGCTGCTCTGAATTGTGTTCGGGAACAAATATCACTAGAAAAGCAAGCAGCAGTCTCCTTTGCTGACCTTAGTGAGGTGCTAAAGATGGGAAAGAATATGGCTTTTAATTTTCAGCATAACTTAATAGTATGTAAGATATGAACAAGCACAAAATCAAGGTGATACTGGACTGAAATATAATGCTAAGGTGTCAGCTGTTTTCTTGATATATTAACAGGCCAAGACAGCTTTCATTTAAATTGTGTTGGTAAGCTGCTTTGCAGGGAAGGACCTGGGGATCCTGGTGAACGACAAGCTGTCCGTGAGCCAGCAGTGTGCCCTTGTGGCCAAGAGGGCCAATGGCATCCTGGGATGCGTCAGGAGAAACACCTCCAGCAGGTCGAGGAAGGTGATCCTGCCCCTCCCCGCAGCCCTGTGAGGCCCCATCTGGAGTGCTGTGTCTGGTTCTGGGCTCCGGAGTACAAGAGAGACATGGAGCTCCTGGAGTGGGTCCAGTGGAGCGCTGTGAAGATCATTAAGGGACAGGAGCATCTCTCTTCTGAGGACAGGCTGAGGGAAGCTGAGCCTGTTCAGCCTAGTGATGACCAAGAGGGGACCTTACCAATATAAATAAGGAACTGAAGGGAGGGTGTCAGGAGGATGGAACCAGAGTTTTCTCCGTGGTGGTAAGCAATAGGGCAAGAGGTAATGGGCAGAAAATGATGTCCAGGAAGTTCCACCTGAATATGAGGAAGAATTTCTTTACTGTGCAGGTGACCCAGAGAGGTTGTGGAGGTTCCCTCACAGGACTTATTGAAGAACTGTGACCATAACTGGAGTGTGGCTGTTGATGACAACAGGCTATTCAGAAGAGACAGAAGAAGGAGAGGCAGAAGAGTTATCCTCTTCATCAAGAAGTGGATTGAGTGTGAAGTTGTCTCAGAAGAACAGCCATAAGCAGGTCAAAAGCCTGTGGGAAAGAATCAGAGACCAAGGCAACAAAAGGAACCTAGTGGTCAGTGTCTACTACAGGCCACCTGACCAAGGGGAGCCAATTGACAAATCCTTCTTGCTCCACCTGCAGATAGGGATAGGGGTCAGGTAAGGAGCAAAGTTAGGCTATTGAACTTTAGGAAAGCAAACTTAACAAGGACATGGTCAGTGGGATCCCCTGGGAGACTGCCCTCAGGGACAAGGGAATGGGATCTTTAAGAAAGTATTTCATCACAAGAACTAGCAATTCCCAGAAGCAAGAAACTGGGCTAGGAATGCAAGAGAGGAGGGAAATGCTAGTCAAACTGAAGGGAAAGAAGCAAATTAAGTGGAAACAAGACAGATAACCTGGGAAGAGTATAGGGATGAAGTTCAGTTTTGTAGGGATAAAGTGAGGAAGGCCAAGGTGAAGCTTGAATTGAACTTGGCAAGGGATGCCAAGGAAGGGCTTCTACAGGTATTTTAACAAGAAAAGGAAGGTCAAAGAAGGTTCATCCCCTCCAAGAAAAAGAAAAAAAGGCAATCTGGAAAACTGGTAATGCACGAGAAGGATGAGGTATTCAACAATTTTTTGTCTCAGTCTTCAATGGCAACCTCTCTTCCCACACCTCTTGAGTGGGTGGACAGCAGGATGGAGACTGAGGGAGCAAAGTGTTGTCTACTGTAAGAGAAGATCAGATTCGTGACAACCTGAGGAAACTGAACAGACTGGAAACTGGAAACTGATGGGAAGCATCCCAGAGTCCTGAGGGAATTGGATGATGTCATTGCCAAGCTACTTGCTGTGATATGTGAAAAGTCGTGGCAGTCAGGTGAAGTCCCAGGTGACTGGAAAAGGAGTAACATTGTGCCCATGTTTAAAAGGGCTAGAAAAGAGGACCTTGGGAACTGCCAACCTGTCAACCTCCCCTCTGTGCCTGGGAAGAGCATGCAACAGATCCTCTTAGAAACTGTGCTAAGACACATGGAGAACAGGGAGGTGATTCAGGATAGCCAGCGCGGCTTCAACAAGGAAAGGTCTTACCTGACCAACCTAGTCGCCTTCTATGATGGAGTGACTACTTCTGTAGGCAGTTGAAGGGCTACATATGTAATTTATCTGGACTTCTGTAAAGGCTTTGATATGGTCCTCCACAACATCCTCCTCTAAAGTGGAGTGAGACAGGTTCAACGGGTGGACTGTTATGTGGATAAGGAATTGGTTGTAAAGTTGCATCCAGAGGGTCATGGTCAACAGCTCAGAATCCCAATGGACATCCCTGACAAGGGATGTGCCTCCGGGGTCCACACTGGGACCACACTATTTAATATCTTCATTAAAGACACAGACAAAAGTACCAAGTGCGCTCTCAGCAAATTTGCAGAAGACACTGAGCTGAGTGGTGCAGCTGACATCCCTGAAGGACAGGATGCCATCCAGAAGGACCTGGACACGCTCAAGAGGTGTAACCACGTGAATCTCGTGAGCAAGGTGTTGCACCTGGGTCAGGGCAATACCCGGTACCAACTGCCTGGGGATGAACAGATGGAGAGCAGCCCTGCTGAGAAGGACTTGGGTGTGCTGGTGGGTGAGAGGCTGGACATGAGCTGGCAAGGTGTGCTTGCAGCCCAGAAAACCAAACATATCATGGGCTGCATGCAAAGCAGTGTGGGCAGCAGGGCAAGGGAGGGGATTCTGCCCCTCTGCTCTGATCTGGTGAGACCTCACTGGGACTGCTGCATCCAGCTCCGGGATCCCCAGCACAGGAAGGACATCAACTTGCTGAAGTGAGTCCAGGGGATGTGTGTTGGGAAACTTCTTGCAGAAAATGGACATATGAGCGACCTCAGTGCTTTAGATGCAGTTATGCTGCCAGGCCTTTAAGACTGCAGTGAGAAGCTGCTTGTAAGAAGCCTCTGTGGAGATCAACAGTGAAGAAGAATGTAAACTTACAGAAACTGCAGCAGAAGAACTGAAAAACAACGGCACAGAGAGAAGTCACAAGGACTTTATTTTACACCAATAGAGTTGTGTGTTATTCGTATTAACCAGTCACAGGGTGGTTTGCAGTGTGTGTGCTATCTGGGTTATTTAAGGGGTGTTTTCACAACAATAAACGGCATTACCTTGATCATATTAGTCAGTTCGTGGTGTCCATAAGTTTCCTTCGCAATAGATGTAAACCAGGATCATCACAGGGATGGAGCACTTCTGCAATGAGGAAATTCTGAGAGAATTGGTTTTGATCAGTCTGGAAGAGAGAAGGTTCTCAGTGACCTAATTGTGGTCTTACAGTACCTGAAAAGAGCCTACAAAAAAGATGACAAGAGACTTCTTACAAGTGCATGTAGTGATAGGACAAGAGCGAATGGCTTTAAACTGAAAGAAAGTAGTTTTAATCAGATATTAGGAAGAAATTCTTTACTGTGAGAGTGATGAGGCACTGGAATAGCTTGTCCAAAGAGGTTGTGGATGCCTCGTCCCTGGAAGTGTTAGCCAGGTTGGATGGAACTTCGAGTGACCTAGTCTAGTGGAAGGTGTCCCTGCCCACAGCAGCAGGGTTGAAACTAGATGATCTTTAAGGTCCCTTTCAATGTAAGCCATTCTGTGGTTCTCTGGTGATCCACTGTGGTCCCTGTTGTGATTCTGAGATTTTGTTTTTTATTCTCTTTAGATTTGATATCATTGTGTCCCAAAGATATCTTTTCCACTAACTTAGAAAAATACTGGTTTTTCCAACTGTGATAAGAGGATTTCTGGTACTATTGCATTGACTGTAGTGTCTGTGACAGATATCATATTTAAAAAAGAGTGGAAAGATGCCACATTGAATGTTCACAAGGTTAGGGTAATTGGGGAAAGATTTTTGAGCCATGCCAGGTGTTAAGTCACACCTGTGTATTCAGAGCTTTGGGAGAGAGGAGTGGGGAGTTAAGCACAACTATATATAAATGCAATCCCTTCTGTGGATATGCTCCAGGTTTAGGTATTTTGGAAGTAGAAGGAACATAATTGAGATTAAAGAGTATCTGCAGAAGAGCCACATTGAAACTCATCAGCTTTCTTATGGATTTTGGCTCACAAATACAAACTTTTGTCAAGTGAAATGCTTGGCTGAGGTGTTGTTTCAACAGGATCTGAAGAATCATGGACTGTGATGTATGAGCAAAGAAACAGATTACAGACTCACAACACTAATTGCCAAGGCCTCCAGTTACCATTCTCCATGTTTTGATGTTTTCTGTAGATTTATAATGGCCAAGGGCCTGATTCCCATTTGCATCACCCAACAGTATAAAGTGAAGTTAACAGCAGAATAAAGGGACATGAATGCAAGTAAGAATCTGGCCAAATACCTGTATCTTTTGAAGTTTTGGCTGGCACCCAGAAATAATCTGGAGACTGAATCTTCCTGGTTATCATCCAGTTACTGTAACCCAGATGTGCTCGAACAAGGACACAAGCCTCTAGCTGGGGGAAGGACAGTCCCCAAAGGGGTGATAAACCTAGCAGGAATTTATTGATTACACTGGTGTTCAGCTGGCAAGACAGTCAAATGGGGGTTGTAGGAGGCATGATGGGGATCAGAAACAACATGGTGCAGTGCTGGTTGGACTGGTCTTCATCCCCTTACAACAAATCAGAGGAGATCTGAAAACTGATCAGACATTTTTCCCTAGGACAGCTGACCTTCTGAAAGCACTGGAATCAAGTTGTATCACATAAAAAAATTACCAAAAAAACTATTGCAAAAGCCACTCTATAAGGTACAGCGATTGAAACTAGATGATTGTGAAATGCTTCCAAACCAAATTGCTGCATACTATCCTATGCAATGGCCTTTACAATAATTGCCTATTCAAAAGTCGCACTTTTTTCCCCATCTCTCCTGATGAATACAAAAATTGAGTCTTTCAATCTCAAACAGTAGCTGCACATACATAACCTTGCCTACTTATCTTAAGAAAGAAGAATATTTTCCTCAAGGTAAAATATTTATGAGTTAAAACCAACTCTGAGATCATAGCTCTAATTGATAAGGCCATATTACCCTCCAACACAACCAGACAAATGCAGATTTATATGCTCTACCTGGCTTGTGTTTTAGATCTGAAGAAGGGCCTGCATTTAGGAAAAAATATTTTTCTAATTATATCCAATGTGGTGATGGAAGATCTAGCTCTCTGTACAAACATTCATTTGAATCCTTAGGTCATCACAGCAAGCTGGGGATTGGGTACACCCTCAGTAAATTTACAGTTGACACCAGGTTGTGTGGGAGGGTTGATCTGTTTGAGGGTAGGAAGGCTCCACAGACAGACCTGGACAGACTTGATCAATGGGATAAGGACAATGGTATGAGGTTCAAAAAGGTGAAGTTCCAGATTGTGTACTTGGGTTGAAGAACCCCATGCAGCACTGGAGGCTGGGGAGGAGTGGCTTGAGAGCTGTTTGGCAGAAAGGGACTTGGGCCTGATGGTTGGCAGCTGACTGAATATGAGCCAGCAGTGTGCCCAGGTGGCCAAGAGAGCCGATGGCATCTTGACCTCTATCAAGAAAAGTAGAGCCAGCAGGACCAGGAAAGTGACTGTACCCCTGCACTCGGCATTGGTGAGGTTGCACCTCAAATACTGTGTCCAGTTCTGGGCCTCTCACTTCAAAAAGGGCATTGAGGTGCTGGACCATGTCCAGAGAAGGGCAACAAGGTTCATAAAGGGCCTAGAATACATACCTTATGAGGAACAGTTGAGGGAGCTGGGTTTGTTTAGTCTAGAGAAGAGAAAGCTCAGGGGGGACCTCACTGCTCTCTACAACTGCCTGAAAGGAGGTTGTCATGAGGTGGGGGCTGGTCTCTTCTGCTGTGCCTGCAGTGAGAGGACCACACGAAATGGCCTTCAGCTGAGACAGTGGAGGTTCAAATTAGATATTAGAAAAATTCTTTTCACCAAGGTGGTCAATCCCTGGAATAGTCTGCCCAGGGAAGTGGTAGACTCATCATCCCCAGAGGTGTCCAGGAGACATTTGGATCTGGCACTGAGTGACATGGTTTAGTGATTTAGGCGTTTCAGTGGTGATACTGGGAAGACAGTTGGACTGGATGATCTTGTAGTTCTCTTCAAAGCTTGATGATTCTCTGTAAGCAAGACCTTTTTTAGTGTTCTTGAGAAAAGTCTGCTTTTCCGAGAAGGAGTGCACTAATTCTTTCAAAAACTCCACGTGACTTCTGCTAGGCTATCTTAAGAACTTCAAGTAAGCTTTTTCCTTATGTTATGCAACATTTGAGGATCACTTTCTGCTGCCTTCATCACATTCAGAAAGTGACAAGGTTCTCTTTTCATGCTTGACATCACAGGACAGAGACAGGAGGTGACCTTTCAAGAGCTGAACCATGTCTGGATGTCCTGACTTGTCTGAATCAGAGTCCCAGCCCCACTTGGGACACTGTACACAAGACCAAACATCAGCCTATGTCTGTACACCAAAACTCACTGAAAATTCATTAATTGCTTAGTTAGGAACAAATGAGAACAACAGTGACTATATTTTTCAGGGAAAAAATGCTTTGGTTGATAAAGCATTTGTTTGTTCTCCTTACATCCATTCCTCTGTGTGTTTACTTCCGCTATCATTTGCCACGGTGACAAAGGCTGTAACGTGAAGCACTTCGCATTAAGGACTGTGTTGCCTATTTGTCTGTTTGCTCTTTGTGCCCAGATAACATTACCAATGACAAATTAATCTCAGCAGTACCTGCAGGGAAGCAAGTATATAAATGTCTATGGACTACATCAACCTTAATCCAATAAAAAGGACCTTCATGCATGTCAGGACCATGTCAGTGATCATAATATTCTTTAATCTCATGTTGAAGGAGAGAATATGGGTGTCACGATACTTAGGTTTTCTTCAAACTGAAGGAAAAAATTACTACCTGTGTTCATGGATGACCATAAGAGATTGGTGGGAATTGACAGCACTAGCTCCAGTGACTCCTAGTATTCAGAAAAACTAAGTCATAGCTTTTGATCAGCAAAGGACAGACCTTACTCCTTAAAATGGTGGGTTTCTGAGACACTTTCCATGGGCCACACTAAAAAAACATTGACTTGAAGGGAATACCACCCTATTTTTAGGAAACTAGCCTGAGACTCAGTAGACTTTACATAATGGAAGACTGGAAAAAAACTCATAGTTCAGCAAGAGTAAGTGAGTATCTTGGGTGGTATTTTGGGATTAGTATTAAAGCACGACACATAACGCCAAATGCTCTCCCATACTCTACAACAGTACGGCTGTGATGTCTTCGGGTGTGCTGCAGTGCAGAGGGTGTACTGCATGGTATCCTAGAGGCTGTGTAACACCAGCTCCAAAGGGGAAAAAACTCATCATGTCCTTTTACTGTGTGTGTCTTAGCAAAAATCTATAAAGAGAAAGCAGATGGAAATTGGATTGACAGACCAACAACTTCCTCCACAACTAAGCAAATATTAATAAGGTAAATATGCATAGATGGTATTTTCAAAAACTATTTCTTCTTTTACATTAAAAATATTCTTCAAATGGAAACAGATGAAATTATGAAACATGGAATATATGAAACAAGACTTCTGTTTTGAAAATTCTGAGGGTCTGAATGAAAGCCTTCTTTAGTCTGTGGCAATATCCTCACTGAATGCAGTGTTTACTCTAATAGATTTCATTTTGGGGGTTGTTCTCACATGGACTTCTGGTTTGACCAACTATACTTTATAAAATATTATTTGTTGACTGTGAATATCACTGGGGTGGTAGACAAGTGCATGTATATTCATATTTTATTTTTGTGAGTCAGGGGACTATTTGCAAAACTCAAACATTATAAATAACACAGAAATCCAGATCCTGGATTTTGACCATGGCCCAGGTCTTGTTTACAGGAAGCTATCACATACGGAGTGCTGGACTGTGCTCTCCTGTCCAGAGAGGGAAAAGAGCAGGACTTCTCACTTTTGCTTTAAGATAAGATCCATATTCCCAACAAGAGCTACAGGAGCATATGTGGCAAGTTTAACCACCAGCAAAGAAGACACAGAACTTCCATATTTCTATTTATGTCTAAGTTGCCTTATAAGATACTAAAAAATATCTCACAAGGTGATAGAACCTATATTTTGATTTTCAGACTAGCTACTGGAACGTCCCCTCTTTCTTAGCATTTTCTAGAAAGCTGGACATATCCTTGCATGATGGAAGGAAGCAAAGGAATGAATGAAACATTGCCTGAAATAGCTTTATTTTCACTCAGTCTTTACCTCCTCTGTTTTGAAGCACTTAGTAATGAAGAAGAGCAGGACTAAAACTTTACTTCATAATTAGCACAGGATCACAGAGGATAGAAATCTTCCAGGAGTCATCTGCCCAAGACAAGCCTACACTATTAGACTTTTCTTCTCATTAGAATATGTCTCCTAAGATGTGGCCAGTATCTTGTCTACTGTATTTTAAGCCATTTATATCTTGTCTCCTGCACAGTCATAAAGAATAAATTAGTTCCCTTCCCCTGGAAGCAAGTCTCTAAGACTTGTCCTTTCTTGTCCCTCCATGTCCTCAATCATCTTTAGCTAGATAACCTGGGTTCTGTTTATCCTTCCTCGTAGGATAAACTTAACCCTGCCAAAGAGAAATACCCTGTTATTGTTCCTTTGAATTTTGCCCGATCATTTTCTTGATTATTTCTCCAGCTTGCGAAGATCATTTTGAATTTCAGCCCTGTCCTCCAGTGTACCTGTAGACTCTATATCACTTACAAATTAATAACCCCGCACAATATTCAATCACAGCTATAGGAATGAGAAACTATGAACAGAATCAGATCTAGAGGAAAACCCTCCTGAATATTCTATATCTCCTTTTTTTTTTTTTTTTTTTTTTAACAGTGAACAGTGGATAAAAGCTCATTGAAGGTATTTTTCCAACACTTTTGTGTCCCATACAAGTTTCAGAAAAATCATATCTTCTTAGTTACTAATGAAAGTGATGTTTGAAAGAGTTTCAGATCATTCTTACTGTTTCTATAACACTTACTGCTTTTCCCTGTTCCCGAAGTCTGCTTCATATCACAAAAATATGTGACTTTTTTGACATGAAACTTTATTAACACAGATATGCAGGCTAATAGTAATTTCTTTGGCATTTGTACATTCATCTCAGATGTTTATCAGGTTTTTTAGATTTTTCAAGTGTTCTCAGCTTGTTTGACTATGAAATTCTTTCTCCAAGAAATGAAGTTAGACTGGTAGGTTCCCTCTTGATTTTTCGTTTTGCTTTTAAGTTCCATTTCCAAAAAAGTAGGTGCTTTTTCCAAGCCTTCTGCATCCTTCCCCAGCTATCACACATTCTTAAAGTTCATTAACAATGCTGCAGCAATTGGGTCAACTATTTTTGTAGTATACTGTGTAACAAGAGCAAAACGCAGCCTGGAAGCTTGTGCTAAGCCTGATTGTGACTCCACATGCTCATTACAAAGTCCTCAGAAACCCTTTGAACATGAAATCTATACAACCTGCACTAATTTCTCGCTCCTCTCTATTCTGAACATTCTTCTCTCCATCTGTGACCTAAGGCAAGAAACAGCCCAGGTACCTACACCCCATGTCTGTGAGTTTCTTTGAAATGTTGTGGCAAGTGAGCTCTGTTCTCACACATTGCTCAGGAGCCAGAGCTTCCTCCTCCAGGTCACTGCTCTCCTTTGCCTAAAAGGAGGTGAACCATTATCCCCCAGTCCACCACAGAGCCCCAGACACTGGACTCAAACTCTTCTGAGGTAGATCTGACAGAGTGACTCTTACTTGGAAATCTCTCAGTTTTATATAAAAAGAATTAATTTACTCAGCCAGAAAGATAACAAAGAATAGTTTAGTCTATTCTAGTGATTTATGGCATTCCTCCCCTAAAAATGGGGAAATCACTACTTTAAGGTCTGACCACATATTTATTCAAAGGTTGCTTCATGCAATGTATACAAATATCCTTGAAATGTGAAAAGACTCTAGGAACAGTTGTATTATACCCAGCAAAGAAATTCAGGAGACTGGGAGGATACCACACCACCCTTCAGCTCAGCCTTGACAGGAGGTGGGAAAGAGAGGTCAGTGTGCTAGAGAAAGGTCTCCCTCATTACAGCTGAATATCCCGCCTGTTGAATGTCAGCACACTATCACCACACATTTGTTCATCCTTTATTAAAAGTGAGTTCTCTGCATTTATCCATAACTAGCTTTGAGCAAAAAGCAATGGACTGAGGTAAAGCCAGGGAGAGGCACGAGCTATTCAGAGTGCTCCAAATCCAGCAAGGAGGAGGAATTGAATATTTGTCTTTGTCCTCTGTCTTCTTATAGCCAGCAGGTCTCTCTGTGGGCTGCACTGTGGTTTGTGAGTTCCACTCAGAGGCCCTCCCATGCACTGTGGCCAGACACAGTCCCAGATTTTCTCATTACAAATAGCCAGCTAAAAATTGGTGTAATCAGGCTCAGAGCAGAAGCAAGTTCACAATACAACAACAAAAAATGCTTTCAGCCTGCACTTTAGCCTTTCACATTCTTCTTTTCTTTTTGATTTCACTGGTTCCCTCCATTTATGTCTTGAAATAAGCTTTTACTTATTCTTAAGGAGAACAGACATAGTATAACAGACTCTTAGTTCTGTTGCAGCTTCCATTCCATTTTTTCTCCACAACAGAAAGTAATGTTCAGAGTGTTCTCTCAGTTTATTAGCAGACCTCCCAATGCTGTTTTTGACTCACATCCCTGATACAGAAGTTTTTCCTAGCAGACTTGCCCCACACACATAATGCTCTCCAATTATTCCTGACGGGTTTGCTTTTTTCTTGCTCCTTAGGAATGTCACAACACCCCTGTGCTCATTTCCTTCATCTGAGGACAGAGGTCAAGGCTGGCTCAGGTGCAGTTCTCTCACAGGGCTTGCCCTTCTCCCCTCCAGCCTGATTCACTCAGATGTCACAATCCAATGTTTATGAACCATCGCCATGGCAGTGAGTCAAACGTCACTGACGCTGCATCATCCAGTGAATCAGGCAGGAGGAGGATATAAAAAGGGAGAGCTACTATTTATACACAGACATTACACTAATCAGCAAAGATGAGAGCACACATGGAAGGCGGTTACTAGGCATCATATCCATCACCTTGGGGTATTCTCCAGCAGGTACCAGGAGCAGCAGGAGTGCTCCCCTCCTGCTCACCACGCTCCCCATGCAGCTTTTGTTTAGAGTTGGTGTGTTCCCGGGAGGGAACACAGTGAAAAAGCAGCTGACTCAAATAACCACAAAAACCACCGAGCATGGCTGAGTGTAAGGAACACCTCGGACAGAGACAGGCTGTAGGAGCATGAGGGAAGTGTCCTGCTGGACTTGTGATATCTGGCTCTGAGGGGTTTGCTTCAGTTTGGAGTGGTCACAGATTGTGATGGAGGCAGTGTTCTCTCTTGTGTGATCATCATTAATGGTTAATTAGCTGAGTCTGAGAAGGAAGAGGGAAGGAAAACCCCTTTCAGAATTTGCTTTTCTCACTTAAACTGGTGTCATACTGGAGTAACTCCACCTGACTCCATGAAACTATTACTGACAGTCTTAGTTTAGAGTAAACTAAAACAATTTTGTTCGTTAGAATTCCTTTCCCAAATTGACCATGCCTCTTTTAAGTTTAAAACAAAATTTCAATTTGGAAAATGTGTAGAAGAAAGGATAACAGTTCTTAACTACTATATCATCATCATCATCATCATCATCATCATCATCATCATCATCATCATGGCTCGGCTTCATGAACAAAAATTTGGGCAGGGCTCTACCCACGCTTGCTGCAAGCGCGCNCTCTGAAGACATGGAGTTGGATCCTTTCCCGTAGGCAGTGTGGACTCTCTCTCCTTTGTCCTCTGTCCGAAAGGTGCTGGCCGGGGTGGGCAGAAGGGTGGGGAGGCCAGAGACTGCCACGTTGGTGCCCTCGGTGCCTCAGGAAAGCTGTAGTAACTCCAAAGCGATGGCGACTGTCTGTCCCTCTGAAGCACAGGGCACACCGGGCTAGGAACGGGAGGCAGGGGAGAAGCCAAAACCGCAGGAGTCCCTCCGAGGTGCTTCCTTCCCCAAAACCACCAGCAAAGAAGAAAAAAACACAACTCCCCTAACCAAAAGAAAAAGAAACTCTCCTCCCCGCCCCCTCTCCCCCAGCCATCAGGTTGGAATCTGGGTGATTAGCTGAGTTTTTTGTTAGATGGCTGTGGTGAGGGTGTCAGCTCCTGAACTCTGCTGGCAGGGAAAGAAAAAATTCTGACAAATTCTAAAACTATAACACTGACTTACACCAGTACAGGTCAGAACCTGGCCAGTTGTCAGTCAAAACTGCTGTTTCAAATATCATCTCTCACCTGTGGTACACAACACGTTTATCTTCCAGTGTTTATGGCACACAGTGAACTGGATGTGACAGCTCGGAGGTCCAGCCTAGGTCCAAGTCTCCATGCTTGTTACCAGGAGTATAGGCAAAAGAAAGGAGAAAAATAAAGAGAAAAAACAGCAGTCAACATCATATTTAGCCAGTCTTATGTGCTTCTTTCGGGTACATCTTTAAGCCCGGATCAGTCTCCTATCCAAAGCAACTGCAATTTGACAGGACTGATGAGTGATGTTTTTCAAACAAGGATTGCTGTTAGTTAAAGGTATCGGTTAAATAGGTAGAAGTTAACAGTTTTTAAACATTCAAATAGGAGGAGACAGTTTTTTTCATGATTTTTCCTGGTGCAGAGACTACAAGAATCTGATGGAAACTGAGATTTGACTTCATAATAACCCAGATTAGAAAAGATTACATGGTATCATTGTTCTTTGAGTTAAGAAACAAAATACCCCAACAAACCACATGTCAATAGACAAAAACAAGAAGAGTTTAGAGCTTGATAAGAAATAATATTGTGACTCTGACATGTGCCAGTGAACAAAGGAGTGGTCCGTTCTGAATTCAGATCTCATATTCATTTAAACAAAATCTTCTTGGATAAATAATACAGCATTCATGTGTTTGGGCAAACAACCTCTGACCTGAATTCCAGGCAGAAGAGCTCACTTAGATTCAGTACAAGCTGAGATTGGCTTAAATGGAGTTTTCATTGTTTACAATAGGACTATAACATCTGTCCCATCATTTTATAGTAAATTATTTTAGAAAAAATAGATTAATGGGAATAAAAAGTCCTTCCTCATTAATGATAATAGAATTAGACCTGCTATCTTTAATGCCATTGGTTTCCCCCTTGCCCAATGCCATCCATAATAAACTTTTATGTTGTTCAAAAGTAGTACAGCAGGATGGGTGTCAAATTGAAAGAAATCTGCCTGCAGGCAATTAAGTGCAAATGTTCTCGGTGAGATTTCAAAATGCTGTAGATGGTACAAACACCAAGTTGTACCTCCTTGCTGTGACCAGAGCAGAAATAAACACATTGGATACCTTTGAAAATGCAGCACTCAAAAAGCCACAAGGCACAGACCAAACCAGCTCTGGCACCTCTGCAGAGGGCGGCCAGAGTGGGGGCATTCCCACCTGCACTCCTCATGCACTGCAGGCTGTGCCAGCCAGCATTGCTCTGCTGGGAGGGCAGAGGCTGCAACTGAGCCTGAGGAGCAAAACAGGTACCTGCCCCTGGGCAGTGCCTGCGGTTTCAGCCTCACAGCTACACGGTGGAACTGCAGAGGCTCCTGCCAAGGTGTGCTCTGCCAGAGGGCAAGAACTTCATGAAAGCAGGTGCAATGCTACTTTTCACTCTGTTCTCTGACCCGTGTAAGGCAGTGTGGTGCTTCTACTGGCAGGTTTTGCATGTATCCGCATGGCTATTGACTCTGCCTTTGCATCCAATGGATAACTGTGAGTTCTGCTGCGGAAGCCGTGGAGCACAACAGTGAGCCTGGTCAGTTGGCCCTACAGGGACATGAGCTGGGGACCACCTCTGCTCTAGTGCTGTTAGCAAAGCTGCTACAGCATGGCAGGGAAGGGACACTCTTGGTGGGACTGCTTTGTTTCTCAGTTCTTCAGGGTTTTTTTCCCCCTGTCGCAGGACAGGCTTGCAAGAGCAAGTGGACAGGCAGTCAGGTAGATTGCTGCCTGAAACCATCCAGGTATGGTTGAACACCTTACCACAGTAAGTCCTTTTACCATCAATATGCAATTACTCAGGTCTTCTGTACAAAAAGGGATAGTGGAATTTATGTCCCCCTTCCTAACACTGTGGCCTGTGGATATGTTTCCATGTATGCATGAGAGCTTTCCTGATTGCTGCCCAGCACAAGGAATGCATCTGGTAGAAACATCCTTCCTGGGAACACTTCAGTGAAGGACATCCTACTTGACCGATTAGACAACAGAGAGCTGTAAACACTGGCAGACAGCTTGATTTTGATGGAGGACTTGCAAGGTCAGCCCCAGAGAAGGAAGTGAAGAAACTCACAGGCACTTCAGAGTACTCAAAAAAAGGCAAAAAGTGCACTCCAAAAAAGTGGATATGGATATTTAGATGCATACAGTGCTTGTTTAATGCTTATCTTTTCATAATAAGGAAATTCCTACCGATATCAAACAACTTCGGACAACAGATTTTATCAGTGAAAATAAAAAGTGTATTTATGACATTTGCATGGGAGTTTCAGCTTTGTACAATGAAATATCAGATTTTCAGTAGGAAGTGAATGCCCCTCAGATGCTGACAACAAAATATAAAAGTTTTGCTCAACTTCTGAGACTTGGTCACATCTACAGAGTGTCTTCTGCACCATCTCTGTGTCTCCACAAATCAGCTTGCTCCACAGACAGAAACACAATCTGTCTTTTAGATCTCTTAAGGAAGAGAACAAGAAGGAGTTTATTCAGGTTTGTAAGACTGTTTTATCTGCGCTTTGTCTCCAGTGTTGATCTCAAGTTTTCAGGCTTTTTGCTCCACTAGATTCTGGGGGGTTTTTGAATGTGATTGTTCAGTTACACCACTTCAATCATCAGCACTTGCTCTGTTCCCACTTTTCAGCAGCTGCACAGGGGGAGTCCTCTCATTACTGTTGCTTTTCGCTATGTGTTTGCACTCCATGGGGTCTGAACCTATCAATTTCAAGACTCATTAGGTCTTCTCTAGCTGTTCTAAACCTGGTGCTAGGGTGAATACTCCAATCTCCCAGAAGGTCTCACTTTTACACCTCTTTCATACCTCAGCTTTTTTTTTCCCCTTATGTGCTTTATATATAATTTGTTAGTGTCATCTTCCTTTTATTTACTTGGAAAAATTTTTCTCAGATATTGAAAAGGCTTGCAACTCTAAATAATTTTAACTAATTGTGTGGGGTTTTCTCTCTTTTTTTCTCATGTAATAAATACTGTGATGACTTCAAGGAGAATCCAAGTAAGTCCTCAACAGCAAGTTAGTGAATAAATTATTATGCTACAAAAGCAGGGAATATTTTGCATTACTCAATTTCTCCTAAAATTCAGAATTTTTAGAGACTTTGATGAAAAACCACATCCATTATAATTTTTTTTAACGAGAGATTTCAGCTTAGTTGCCTGTTTCAATTCTCCCAGGTTGGAAAACAGTCTGTATGTTTGTTTCTACTTTTCTTAGTACCTCTTCAACATCTACAACTTTCCTTGGGACAGAATAATTACAACCATGCTCTGAATCCCAAATTCTAAGCTAATATAGACTTGCAGAATGGCACAACAATTACAGTTCTCTTGCCATCCATTCTTAAAATCTTTTGAAGTCTATTTGCCTTTATAATTGTTTATGTTTTCAGAAAATGATCAACAATGCCTTTTCAACTTCTTTGCCAAGTAATGTTTGATGATCCCATGTTTGAACATCAGTGGTATTTTTCTAAATGTGGGTTACTTTGCTTTGACATTGCCTTTGCCTGTAGACACTTACAAGATCATTCGGCACCGTTTAAAACTTAGTTTTCAGTTTGACTGTTCTAACCCACTTCCTAAAGTGGTTGTGTAATCATAAAACCGAAATTAATCACAGGACCTGCCACAGAGCTTGAGACAAGCAGGACTAGGAATTCAGAGAGAACGAGTACTACCGAGACAGAAATCATCCCAAAAAACAGACCTTCAGTTTAAATTTCTACATAATAGCTATTATTTAATTCCATTATGTTATATCTGATGTTTCTTAATTTGCTTATTTTATATAATTGTTCTTATTTTCTCTTTCTGTTAATTATTTTGGACTGCTTTTTGTTATATTAAATGAGGAAGAGGTGTTATGTTCTTATGAATGTAATTTTCTATTATTTCATTTTAACTGTTCTTCAGGAGTAATATTGTAAACAAAAAATAGTAAGGATTTTTACATTCAAGAAACAAAAATAAGTGATATATTCTCCTCATATGTAACAGATCATAACTTTACCCACATAGCCCAATGTTCCAGTCAGTTGATGCTTATGCCCATGCAGATTATATCATCCTGAGAGTATTTTCATATAAACACAGTTCAATGGGTATCCAATGCCAAATTACATGCAGATAAGGACAGTATGTAAAATACTGTCACATTAATTTGGTGATCAGGTAGGCTCAGATTTTCTCCTATTGCAAAGTTCAGAAAAGCAATGCCTGTAACGGCACAGCCCATTCCTGCCTGTCATAAAACACCAGAGGTTCTCTTGAAGCTTGTGTATTTGCACAATTTTTTCTGTACGAAGCAGATGACATGAACAAACTATGGGGCATCATCTATCCATGATCAGTGAAGTCAATCTTTGTCTCCCTGTTCTCGCAACTGCAGTTTAGTCCATTGATACACAAAGAGTTTCTGAGAACTGCAGATCCAGAGTCAATTGGAGGAGCTGGTATAATCTGTTGAGTTCAGTTTCTGTAAGATTGGAGACATTTCCCCGACAACCAAACTTTTCTTTACTGGTTCACCAACCAATCACTCCCTTCAGTGCTGAAGGGTCTAAAATAGGCTGAATTTTTTGTTCCATGCAGGTCTGCACACAAATTGTATTCATATAATAGGATTGGGGCAGGGAATATCCAGCACACAAAGTTTGCTTCACAATGAACGGGGACTGGCATGCACTTTCCTTGAACCTCACTTGGAGAAAGGAAGAATTTCAAAGCTCTGTTAACAACTCAGAGGAGGTGATGTAATTTGTTTTGGTGATATTTCTCAGTTACCACCTATTTAAGGCTGGCAGTTTTAGATGATTTGTGTTGAACAAATGGACTTTAATCAAACTTCTTTTTAAAAAAATAACAGAATCAGGTACAGAAAGTTGACAGGGAAAATATATAAGTTTAATTGAGGAAAGTGATCTGGGTATAATATTGGCTGGAAGACTAATTCAGTTCTTAGCAAAAAACTATCATTTGTGCACAATTGTTCAGCACATAGAAAAGCTGCCAGAAAAAGCACATTTGAAAACATTCATTTAGGGAAAAAAAAATTATATAACCATATGTGTCCAAATCATTCAGCATTTGCAAAACATAACTGATGTTTTTAAAAAGTTCAGAACGTACAGAGCACAAAATGGAGCAGTCAGAGCCTCAACTGTGCCATCTTCATATCTTGGACAACTGCAAGGAAGACAGCTTGTGAAAAACTAATTGCTGAAGTCAATTCCCTTGCTGAACTAGTTGCTAAAAAGCAGAGCAGTGGTACTGCAGCTCTTTGACATCCCTCCAAGGAGCTGCACTGCTGTGTTCAGCTCAGAGGAAAGCTCCTCACACTATTCCTCACCTGCCCACATCTTGCTCCCAGTTGCCCCTTGCTCTCCTTTCTTGCCTGGGGTCTGGTCTTTGTGGAACCCCACCACTGCCTTATTCCCACCCTGGCCCCAGCCAACTTCTACTCCCTGACCCCTCCTTGGGTCACATTCACAGCCTTTTGGCAGGACACATCTGACAACAGGAGAGGAATATTTTCTAACTGAAGAACTCATGAGCTACTCAGGACTCTTGAAGTCTCTGAAGAGATGCATTCACAAGAACACCTCTGTGTCCTATTATTTAAGACATAGGTGTGCAATATTTAGATGCTCAGCCTCCCACTCCCCTTTCTCAGCAGCTCCCCAATTCTGGAATTACCTAAAATTTCAGATGCTTCTCCCAGTGAAATTTCCCGGATATTAAATGATCTATCACCAGTCACACCCAGAATTGCTTAATTCTTGACAGTGCTGAAAAGCCAGGCACCGAATTCATGTCTGAATTATGTCAGAATTTATAGTCTAAGCTTCTCCACCGTGTCTGGGAGCACAGCACTGCCTTTGCTGGGTGCATGCTGCCCAGACAGTGCCTAACACAATGCAGAGAGGTAAGAAGGTTCTTTCACCCCTCTTTCTGCTTGACCCCAGCAGTATGGTCACTCAGCTCAGATGTGGGAAGATTTATCAGCAAATGAAAGGAGCTGTAATTTCTCCTATTCTACAAGAAGTCCCTACGGTGTTAGCACCACCCAGCAGTGCATAATAGCAGGCTTGCTTCTGTAATACGTGACGTTGTTGAGAGCTGAACAGCCACCCCATTCACGTAGTCTGTATCTGACTCAGTGGGGCAATGCAAATCCTTAGTGCTGTACAACTCACAAGCTTTCCAAGTAACTTAAGAGCATCAGAGCGTAGGAAATTCTCCCTCTGGCTGACCTCAGCCTTTCCTGCTGAGACTCTAGCACAGCCCCTTGCCATCATGCCTGAGAGCCATAAGGTTCTGTACTACTTGTCACACTTCTGCTCTCTCTCTGTCCCAATAAATATATCATGGGTTTCCATAAAATTAAATCTGTGCAGCTTTAAGACTGACTTTAGCAGGGTAAGAAGTGCCCAGAAGCGAAAGTCTATGCCCTTTCATGGACCTAGGCCTCCATTCCAGTGCATTAGTGAATTTTGGAAATTATTTTTCTGTCTTCATAGGTGCTATTCAGAACTGGGAAATGGGGCTTAATCTCCTTAGCTGTTTTTGGAAATCTGACTAGACAGTAATTTGGATTTTTTGCTTTGCATTTTCATTTGCATCATTTGCATGTTCCCTTGGATTTTTTCAGGATCTGACTGTGGAGCATTTTTGAACATGTTCCTTTTCGCTCTGTAGACCAATGCCCAAGCATGGTGTGCCAGAACAAAGGCGCTCATGTTCCCCTAAGTGATTTAAACTGCATGAGGATTGCTATACCAGGCAGGCTTAAGCCAGAAGCCTTTGCTTTCCCTCACCATTATCTTACCATGTGAGATACCCTCCAGGCACCTTTCCCATCAGTGCAGTTTCCTCCTTATTTCAGACAGATGTGAGCTTGAGACATTAAGCTTCAAAAGGAGTAAGTCTTCCACCCCGTTATGCAGTTTTATGGGAAGAGAAATGCACTAAATGCCAAATTAATGCACTGAAGTTTATACTCAAAGGCTTGAAAATTAATGGAGGTGTTCTAATTTTCACTTCCAGGGCTGCTGTTTAAGCAAACGTGAGAGAAGTGTTTGCTGTGATGATACTGACAATCTTAACTGATTTATTGGAATCCTTCCTCTTGTTTCATGTAATTTCTTCCTCTGCTTTGCATTTTATCTTCTTTTAACTGGGTTTCTTAAGTTTTCTCATCAACAGCCAGAGCGTATATTTTTTGCAGAATGAATTAATTTCCAGCTCTATACTGCTGTCTATCTGGTCTGGTTGTTTCTGGGGTTTAATATGTTTTAGTTTGGTCGTATTATCCAATGCTTTATTATCCAGTGCTATGATACCGATAATTACAGGCATCATGATTAAAATCACAGAATCATAGAAGTTGTTTGGAAGAGGTCTCTGAAGTTTGTGGTCCAACTTTTCACCCACAGCAAGAGTATCACCAAGCAGATGAGGTCAGCTGTAGCTTTGAGTAATACAGCAATGAGAACTCCCTAGGAGACACTGCGCAACCTCCTTGGTTATCTTGTTCCACCTCTGCTTTACCCACCAAGCAGAAGACAGTAGCTTCCCTTGATCTGATGACCAAGATTCTCATCATGTGTCTCAATATGAAGTTTGCTCTGTTTGCGACAAGAGTGCAGATGTGGCTCACGTTCACTCTGCCATCCCCCTCCTCGATCTCTCACTGAGCCAGTCACTTCCCAAACTAGAGCAGCTTCTCTGGATGTGCAGTTTTTCTTTACTGGTCCTCATGGAGGCTTTGCTGGTGCAGGCAGCTTTACTGGGGTTACTGTGCCCAGGGGTCACATCCCTCAGTGCTCTTAGCTGAAGACCATCGCAGGTTTGCTGAGGATGCACCCAGTGTCCAGGCTGCTGGTGAACAATCAGGTGCCTCAGCATCAGCCCTGGCATGCTCTCCCACTTCTGATACAATGAGATATTCTGTGAGACCTCACCATGGTAACCTAAGAAAAGATCCAAAGTCTAGAGAAGAAAATTGTGATAATTTCAATGATTCTGCCAATGGTCCAGTGTTTGGGATTCCCACATAAGATTAAGCTTTGTTGTGTAGTTCCAAGCTGCCTGGGCACAGGCAGCAGCAGTTTCAAGCAATTTTTCTCATGACTGAGCCACAGAGAACAGTGTGTAACATGTTGGGCCAGAAATTTTACTTCTCTGGGCTACGGGCCAGGTATTTAGAGACTAGAGGCATCTTGTGCCAAAACACATCTTCACCTATTATGGAAGGTGATAGAATGAATATTACACTAGAGCTTTGCTATTCCCAAGTGAAGTGTGGAATACTGTAAGGTTACATTTTGTTCATTACCAGATGAAGTACTATCTTACAATCACCAGCATCAGTTAAAAGAGAGAGCAAGATCACATCATAAATTAATAAGGTAACAGCTAATGCATCATATTCCAAACTGTGCTACTTTGTTTTTAATAACAAGAAAGTTTTGATTCTTCATCTATATGGATAAATCTGAACTAGTCTATTTTGCCTGAAGAGATAAAATTTTAATTTTTTTTATGTTGTGAAAAACCTCACTCGGTGGGGACAGCTCTAGGGACTATGAGTTAGTTGTTCCACTTCAATATTCTCTACACTTAAGCACATATGCTTTGAAAAGATGTCTAAGTTTAAAAGAATGGGGTTCTGCTATTCTTCACATGAAATACATATATATCTGTTACTCATTTGCCATTAAATAGAGCATGTGGTAGAGTGCAGCAACTCTGCACAAAACTGAACATGCTCACTTGCATTGTGAACCCCATTTTCCGTGGCAATTGCTTGACCTCAGTAATAATATTTTTTTCTATTCTCTTAGGGGGGAACAGAAGAGAGGGAGACTTATGGCAGTGGATCAGCAACATGAGCCTACCATGGCCACCTTGAATAACTCAAAAACCGGGCCAGTTCTGAGGACGGTGATTTGTTGGGATGGGTCCATCTGGTGGCTGAAATTCAGTTGTGTGAAAGTTCGGCAAAAAGTCCAGCAAAACAGAGTTAAATTCAATAAGGAAATCCAGCTGATAAAAGAGAGCAACCAGACCACATGCCAGAAGACCAACCTGGAGAAAGAAAAAAGAGAAGCAAACCCGTCAAGCCTAGGATGCTCTCCAAGGAAAGACTCACAGGAAGAATGAGGTCAGAATTGGAGCAGGGTGTGCAGAGTCTAGGAAAGCGGTCTGTAACTTTTCTAGCACTTTAAAAAAATATTAGTAAAAGCGACTGTGTTTGAGAAACTCTTCTGGTAGCACTGTCTGCCTCGTATGTCCAGCACACAAACACTGAAAGTGCTGATCAAGAATCAGGAGACACCCAACCTACCACTGGCCTTAGGGCTGCAGAGTCAAAAACAAGCAGAAAGTTTAACATTCCAAAACCACCTTGGAAACCTGGACTAAGCAAAACTGACCTGGCTTTTCCCAGGCCCACTTGGCTCACAAGTATGTGGGATTCATCTATGATTCAGAGAGCACTGGTATTCATCCAGAGCCAAGCTGTGACTTCTGCACATCATGTTCCCTGGATGGATACACGATCTACCTCAGTCAGTTAACAAACTGAAAGCATCATTTGTCTCATTGTTACACTGCAGCAAAGCTGGGTGAGGCTTCATGAAACCATGCCAGTTTACAGACACTACATTCTGGCCCTACTGGGTTCATCAGGGTGAAAGATTTTATTCTGTTGTTTCAAATCAGCTAAAATTCTTAATTATTTTCTTAATAGAATCACTAATTACTGGGAAAAGTTGGGAATGAAGACAGAAACTCTTAAAGAAATATAAGCAAACCAGAATATTTCAAGGTGCTGCATCAGCATCATAGACAACCACAACTACATCATCATATATTCCCTCTCTATGCTGTCTTCTCTTGGAATATCATCTCAGCCTAAAGATCTTATCATTTATCAAGCTTGTCCTTAAACTGCCTCCTTGGTACATTGGTACTTGGTGGTGGTGTTGTTCAAAGGGCCATGTTCTAGGCCATACTCAATATCACCACACCAGGTGTTTTACTTTACAGTAAATTCATCCATGGAGGCAGGAATGGACATTTCTCAGGAGATGGTCCATAGTTGCAGAGGAACTCTTGAAACGTGCACTGAGCTGCAGGCATTCTTAAGTCCCATTCTGTGGAGCCATTCATGGAATAAAGAAGTTGAAACTGAGTATGAGCCTCCCAGATTAGTTTAAGCAGAGAGAGTGGGGTTGCTCAGAATAGTTTTGTTGTGGTTTTCTTTTTCAGGTTTTATTTTCTCCATTTCCATTGGAACACAATGAGCAAGGCTGCACAACACTGCTTATGTGTTACACAGGGAAAAATTACTCTTCTCTCTACTTATTTTTTTCCCATTTTTAAACCATCAGAAACACTACAGTCTCCGGCACCCCGGTGTTTATTACAGCAGCACATACCTGATACAGATCTCTGCTGCCACAGGCTGCTACTTTTATATCCGCAAGGAGGAGGAAAGATCTGGACTAACGATACCACTGTGCTCAATGCTAAAATCTGTGCTCTGGAGAAAAACCAGCTGCAATACAAACCCCCAACTGACTGCCAGTTGGCTCTGCTTGCTGAAACAAGAGCAAATCCCTTCTAATGTGATCTTTACCTCAGGAAGGGTGGGGAAAAAAAAAAAAAAAAGGAAAAAAAAGACACAACCAACATCAAACAATGTGAAGTATCCCTGGGTTGTACTTTCCAGCTATCCAGGGAACAGCACTGTAAAGTTGGTTATTAGCCTTTCAGATTTAAATACACACTAAATTATAAGACTACGAGCTTTTCCATAAGAAAAGCAAGAAATACTTTTCCATATTCCTTCTCTTGTCTCTCAAAGGACCGCACAGGTGATTGTCCCTTTCATTCAGAAATAACCTGCAATAGGCAATTCCTTGCAGACAGTAAAAAGCATCTTGTTTGACAGGGGAAAAAAAAAAGTGTTTATAAGAGGGTGTTTATAAGAGTGATGAGTAACTGAATGTAAGGACCTGGGTGCTGCATGGATTTCATGGATTATCATGCCAATCAGCTCCAGGCTGCCTGTAACAGCTGAGGCTCACTTGGTGTCCCTCCATCCCCTGCGGCCACTCTGTGATGAGGACCAGAGCTTGGTTTGCTGGGACAAGCAGGAGACAACCCTCAAACCTGCACTCCTGACCCAAACTGGCATGCACACCCTGAGCAACTTCTGCTGTGAAATATGGCACACAAATGCAGTCGCATCCGGAGGAGGAATTTGGAAGAAAACTGGGAAGTGTATCAGCAGCAAATCAGTGAAAACATTAATAAGAGGAAGTTTTTTCCCTGCCTTTATAATATTTTGCTCCTTCTGCTTTGTTTTCTTCCTATTTGTTCCAACAACAAAATTAATGCTGTTCTCTTTTTCTTTATCATAGAATTTTATTTTTTTAGCACAGAAAAGGACTGTGAAATAAAATTTTGACATAAATATGTTTTCTTTTAGTACAAGGGAGACACATGACTAGCTGTGATTTTTAAATAAAAACTCATTTAAAAGATTGCATGCAAAGGCATATTTTCTTTATTTTTTTCTTTCTTTTCAGGCACTGAGTAGCACTTCCAGCTATGGCACAGACATGGACATGATTGATGGTCTGCTGCCACAAGCAGAAAAGAGAAGTTTGCTGCCTCTCTTCTCTTTTGCTAAATCTTTGTTCTGTGATTTTCTCCTTATGGGGCTTTTGTGACCAGGAGATTTCCTCTACTTAGGGAGAATGAATACATATTTACCCTAAAATACTGAATGCAAAATAAACAGAAGGTGACACTCATCAATGACATTCAAAACAAACTGAAGATTCACATCAGATACCAATAGCTTGAAAAACCTTTTCAGAGAATCCTCAGATTAAGTTACCAAGAGAGGACTCCTTGCAAGGTCTTATTGATGAGGGCATTCAGCAGCAATACCAGCATAAGGAATTTCATTTTCCCTCTCATAATACTTCTCCCGATTCTTCTTATTTCAAAACAGTTTTGGAAAACATGGAAAAGTCAAAAATAGATTTCATTGCCAATTGTGCCCCAAAGACCTGTTATAGTGATAAACTTGCTTAATGTGAAATAGCCTGCCTTATGCAGTGATGGATACTATTTCATATTCATGCATGTGCCCAAGTTTTTTTGGAAAACAATTTTTCTCACGGTACTAGCTGGTCAGTCAGCCACAGGGCCTGGGTAAGGAGCTGCTTAGTGTCTTTAAACAAAATTACATGTAGATTAACTCAATTTAAAACAGAGAAAGGAAGAAAGAAAAATAGGAAATTGCCACCAAGGCCTGAAAGCTTTGTTTTGTGCAGACCCATTGAAGTAATTGTTGCTCTGTTTTCATCAAGTTGCCTTGCAGGGCTGTCCCTTCAGTGTGGAACTAGCTTTGAACAGGACATTTGAGGAAGTTTGCCAAAATGCTGTAAAAATCATTAGTGCAATTCTGCGAAGGTAAGGTGGTGATTATGAACTCTCTGCCCTTCCACCCTCTAACACAGTTCATATGCCCATTGTATCAAGGGGATTCATTTCACCCTCTTGCAGCTTTATACTTATCTGAGCAGACAGAAGTAAGGTCCTCTTTCCTTTAGTCTTTTAGTGCTATCATACTGGTCAAAATCTAATGTAACTCTTTATTTTCAAAATACAGTGGAAAAAAATTGGACAAAATATAGAATAAAAAAATAAGTAAAATAAAGTAAAATCTGTGTGGCAGCATTCAGACAACATGTATCCCTTCATAATTCCTGGGCGACAGAAACTCCCTGATCTTTTCTAGTCCCTACACTCACATCCACTAGACCTGCAGAGCTCCCCCAGTGAGGCTTGAGGTAGAGGTGGTTGTGACAGCTCCGAGTGCTCCAGGAGGGCCCAAAGTGACTGTGACCGTCAGAGATCATAGCACAGTAAACCCATGCCTTGGAATGAAAAGCAAATTCATAGTTCCTTTTTTTTCTTTTTGTTATTTTCTTTTTTGTTGGTGGGTGTGGGTTTTTTGTTTGTTTGTTTGGGGCTTTTTTAGGAATTAGGTTCTACAGAAAAGAAAAATCCTGCATTTAGGAAACTACGGGAGGTAATTCAACAACAGTTTCTTACTGTGAATTTTAATCTGATATAAATAGTGAAGCATTACAAAATAACACGCATCTATGGAAAAATAAGAGAATCATGGAATTCGTTTCTTTTCTGCTCATATTTGACTGTGGACACTGAAATGCAGTGACACGAAGATGTCTTACTAGAAAAACAGGAGTATGACCTCAGTTTTTGTTCTTACAGAATTATAGATTACTTTAAGGTGGTAAAGACCCTGAAGTTCATCAAGTATAACTGTTAAAACAACACAGCCAAGTCCACCACTAAACCATGTCCATAAGTGCCACATCTACAAGTCTTTAAAATGCCTTCAGGGATGGTGGCTCCAGCACTTGCCTTTGCAGCCTGTTCCAATGCTTGACAACCTTTCCAGTGAAGAAATCTTTCTTAACAGCCAATCTAAACTTCCACTGGTGAAACTTAAGGCCATTTCCTCTGTTCCTGTTACTTGTTACTTGGGAGAAGAGACTAACCCCCTCCAGGCAACAACTTCCTTTGGAGTAGGTGTAGAGAGTCAGAAGGCCTCCTCTGAGACTCTTTTTTCCCCAGGTTAAATATCTCCAGCTCCTTCAGCTACTCCTTGTAGGACTTGTGCTACAGAACCTTCCCCAACTCATTGCCCTTCTCTGGACGAGCTTCCAAGTTTCTGGTTGATTTCACACAGTCGGTAAAAACTTTGGACTATCTAAGGTACTAAAAAACTTCCGTCTGTATAGGCTTGATGCTCACAATCTTCCACTGGTGGGATATGCTTCAGAATTTCAAGATGTGCAGTGTGATTTATGCTCTGCAAAAGTTGTAGGGGTATTCACTAGTCAACAACAATTTATTGTACTCCCATAAGGAAAAATAAAATTTGGAAAGAGGTAAGAGAAGGATGATCTCAGAATGGGGCCTATTAGAAGATAAGGATCATGATTCCTCATCCCACTCATAACAGATTTCATTCAGACCTGTATTTTGGATATAAATCACAGAATATGGATAAAATTAGGGCCAGTTCCATTGAAGACGAGGAAGAGGGAATTGGAGTTATATCCCTGGAGTAAAATTCAATCACTCTGGGCTTGTATAGCTATATTGTATGTGGCAGTCCCAGCCATCATTAATCCCAGCAGGAAGAGGAGGATGAATGTTTCAGAGCAAAATGGGAAAGAAATCAAATCCAGATAGAAAAAGATCACACATTTCAATTTGCATCTGTATCATCTCTGGAGCTGTGGTTGTAATTATTGAACGGAGATGACTGGAAATGTCTTTCATACCAAAATGTCTTGGTTGCACTGAGTTTCTATTTTAGCATATCAAACCAATTAGCTAGTGTTTGGACAATGCTTTGAAAAGAGGAAGCAAGATATTACATACACACACACAAGCACATGTGTAGTCACAAACTTCTGTGCAATTAGTATTTGTAAGGAATGGAAATTGATGTTTTAACTAGAAGAAGAAATATATAAAACAGATATTTAAGGCTTAAGTTGCTTTGCAGATTTTATTAAATGTAACAGAACAAAGAAATCAAGTCACTTGAGGAAAAAAAACCAGCAAAAGGAATGAGAGCAATATACTGAAAAAGAAAGGATTTAAAATGTTTTCATTTTAAACCTAGTTTTAGGTTGTACAGGTACCAAACAAAATCTGCAGCTCACTACAGTATTACAGGCTTTGGAAGGTAATGTTTCTGTATCTTATCTCATCATTCCATTGTGTTATGTCAATATGCTCGTCTGCTAGTGCCAAGGCAAATGTAGCATTTTGCTTTACTTACCATATCATATTCAAAAATACATGGCAGTGTGAGTAACTATTAATGCATAAATCAGCACAAGTCAAATAACAAAATAATAAATATGCAACAGTTTTTTATTACACCTACATAGGTATCTTTGTTTTATCTCTCTGTTCTCTCCAGGTTCATCACCGTTCATGGCTGTCTATGTAAGTGTCGCAATGTAGCTAGGTGAAAACTATGGTAAAATTTTGAAATATTAAGAATAATCTTTTCCAACAAATCGCTCTAGGGTGATGAACATCAATTTATAATTCAGATCTCAATCAGAAAAAAAAACTATTACCTTGGAGTAATATTTATGCATTTTGCTAATTTGATGTCATAACGATGAAATGTACTATACATACTCAGACAATGAGGTTGTGCCTACATTAGCACTTCAGTTTGGCTCAGGAGAATACTTCTGTCGTGAAGACTCCAATAACCCCCAACATCACTCATATTTCACATCACAGAGCAGTCACAGAGCACACATCATATTCCCTAAATGATACAAAACCAGAAGGTGTGCTCCAGCTGCGAATGAGTTTCCAGGCCATGGGACCAGGCTAGCACTTGTACCCCAGCACAAGTACACACCTCATACTGCAGCACCTTTTCTCTGCTTATTTGCTCCGGCTAGGCACCTCTGCTAGCTAATGTGCAAAGCCCCAAAGTTATTACTTTAGTTCCTCTCTCCCATTCCTCTGCATAAGAGGAATTTATATTTTCAAAGAGCCTAGGATACCCAGTGGAATCACAGTACATAACTGCAGTAATTGCCAACACAGAAAACAAAAGCTTCTCATGAGACAAATAGAAGACATGGGATTAGATGGAGACGAATAGACCAATGGCTGTCTCAATAACATGAGTCAAGTGGGACTGATTGGAGAAAAAAGACACCATCTCACTAGTGAAAATCAGATAGGTGACAAGAACAACTCTGAGAACAAAGGGAAAATTACATTTGACATGATAAAGAAGTTACAGTAGAGAGGACTGAGAGGGGGTCAAAGCTATGCTTTAGAAAAAATGCATTTTTCAGCAGTAGTCTAGATGGATATAAATGGTACGAAGCTAAAAAAAACCTAGCACTGTACCCAAAAATACTATCCAATTCTGCATGACCTAAACTAAGGCACAAACCTTTGGCCCATGATAACAATTCTTTCTTCTATCCAGAATCACTTCAGAAATGGAAACATCCCCTTTAACACTTCCATTACCACACATATTCCATGTCAACAGCGGAAGCATGATCTTAAAATAAAAATAGAAATGTCCCTTTTCACTTAGAATACTTGGACAATGGTGCTTTCAGTTGGAGAGGTCTTGTGACATAAAGGGACCTGTGAATTCTCAAACAAAAAAGACTATGTAGCAGACAAGTGAAAGAGGATATTGATAGTGTTGCTATCACCACAGTGATTTAGAAGGCATGAATTTAATGTACCAGCTGTTCCATTTACTTTTCCTGCTTTCAACATAGCACACATAAGTGAGGACACTGGGGAGCTGTCTTCTCCTGCCCAGAACAGGAACATGTCCTGATCTATGAACAAGGGAAAACAAGAACTCTGAAGACATTGAGCTAGCCTGGACTACTTCTAGTGACTGAGTCTCCCTTAAACTCACAGCTCTTCAGCAAAGGAGGTCTTCAGCAGAATGAGCACTTGCTTCAAGTGCTCAGTATGTTTCCAGACTCACACAAAAGAGCCTTAGTACAAACAAGAATCAGGACTGTAAGTGCAAAACACTTTACTTGGTAGAGTATTTCTTATTTTCAGTGCACATCAATAAAGAACCATATTATTCTGTGCACATTCACTTTTCAAATGGCCAAACAGCTGCCAAAAGGAAGTAACATCATTCCCATATATATGGTCCATCTTTTACATCTGCAGAAGTAGACCATCAGCCTTATCAATACAGGTTTATTGCTTTGGTTTTTTGTTTTGCATTTTGTGGGAAGAACTATTGATTTTAATTTATGAGTTAAGGATGAAATTCAAGTTTGTCCTGTAGTCACAGCTGTGCTGCAGCTGGTATCAGAATGCACACTTAGGCATTAGTTCCCTGGGTGGTCCCAGAACTAGTCACTGCAGAGGTGACACGAGGGACTGAATCAAGAAATGGTGACTGAGCTCTCTGTCAGCCTCCTAGCAGAGCCTTTGCCTAATTTCTGCAGGAGGTGTCCAGATGGTAATTTTGGGCAGTACCCGAGATTCAGTGTTAGCAACTAGGATGGAGAATCTGACCAGGCTGAGGACTCCTCCAGGCAGCTTCTGCTGTAGAATTAACAAAAGCGTACACAAACAAAAGATATTTGTAATCAATAGAAACTACTCCTGTAGATGCAGAAAGGGTCACCTAGGGCAGTCATTTGTACATAGCCAAGATGGAATTTTTAAGGACTTTATTATAATCCATAGTGCTGGCCCATGCTCGTCATGGAGTGGTCATGTAGACATCATAGCAGCCTACAGCTTCATCACGAGGAGAAGTGGAAGGGCACACACTGATCTCTGCACTCTGGTGACCAGCAATAGGACCAGAGGGAGTGACATGAAACTGTGTCAGGGGTGCTTTAGGTTAAATTTTAGAAAAAGGTTCTTCCTCCAGAGGGTGGTTGGGCACTGGAACAGGCTCCCCAGGCAAGTGGTCACAGCACCAAGCCTGACAGAGTTCAACAAGCATTTGAATGATACTCTCAGGTACATGGTGTGACTCTTGGGGAGGGTCTTGTGCTGGGCCAGGACTGCTATGTAGGACTGCATCCTTGCATGGTCCTTGCATGCCCTTGCAAGGACCCTCTCAGCAGGGACTCCCAGCATCATCTAGGCAGTGACTGACCTTCCTGTTCAACAGATTTGACTTCCTGGGTGAGGGTTACCCTGTGTGATGATCCCAGTAAATTAGTTTAGCAAATGCTTTGTCCATGGGTGACATAAGGGTAACAAATTAATCCTTCTGGCTGTGCCCACTGTCACCATGGCAGCTCCACTGATTCACAGGAAGGGCTGCTTTCTTTGGCCTTCTACTTTCCACAGCCAGGCTCTACAAGACATCTCTGCAACATGACAAGAAGTATATCTTTTCCTTTTGACACACATTTAGGAATTTCTACTCTTAATTCTTGCCAACCCTAAATTCACAACAACAGCCATAAAAAGACATACATAGCCTGAAACTGAAATTTTAGCTCTAGTTCTGTGGTTTGGACAAAGATGATTATTGCATTTATTGATATTTGATGAAGGTGTTTATGCACTTTCTGTTTTCATCCTGAATGAAAAGGTATAGGACTATTAAGCAAGTTTCACCCAGTTCCATCACAACAATTCAATGAAAAGTCCAACAGAGAACTTCTTGGCCAAAGTCCAATTAACATTATGTTGATTTACATCACTGCATTATTCTGACAGAGGTTAATGCATCAAGTTTAAAACTTAATGAGTAATCCTGAATTTCTTTGGCAGCTTTAGCTGGAACATACCAAAGGTGTTTGTTGTAAACATTAGGATCACTATGGGTTGTTACTCAGGTTAGGTACGGATTAATTCATTGACTCTATTGTATAGGACATGGTTGTTCAAAGCAGTGTTTTAACTAAACTAATGCAGTAAGAGCTGGATTGCCTGTGGAATTTGCTTGTAAAGCAAAATGAATTCTTTTGTGACGTTGTCTGTGTATGGGAGGTTTAGGTTCCCTGCACTCATCTTTGCAGCAATATTAAAGGCTCCCTGCCTAAAAATCCATATTTCTCCAATGCTCCCATTAGACCTCAGAGTCTGAAGAACATAAAGGTTTCCCAGAAATGTCTTTTTGCAATCACACTTGTTAATTACAGCAGCAGTTTCACAGTTAATAGCTGAATGTCTGTTGTTCTGGCAGCTCTCATCAGTAGCAGTGGTTCCAGTTTCATGTTACACTGTCCAGCATAAGAAATCAGTAACTCTTAAATGCTATTGTTTGTCAAAAAAAAAAAAAAAAACAAAAAAAAAACCAACAACAACAAACCAACAACAAAAAACCCACCAAGGATAACAAAACCAAAAACCAAAACAAACCAACAAAGCAGAAATACAGTCCACAAGGTCTCTAATGCTAAGTCTTAAAGCACAAGTATGAAAAGTATATGAAGTATACGAAAATACAGTATGCAAACATGATAAAGTAGCACAGAAATACCACACTAGTGGCTGAATTCCTTCTGAAATGAGGTTCAGAAAACCTTTATTTACCATCTGATATAAAAATTATAGGGTTGATTTTTCTCTTAGAAGCCAGTGTCTAGTTTAAAGTCTATTTCTCATTGTGTTATTTCACATTTTAGAGGGTAGGCACACAAAAATATAACTGTTAATTAATAAGATGTTACATAACCTTTTTCTGACATCTCTAGCTAGTGCATCTGTCTTATCTTCCTGAGAACTGTGCATCTGTTATAGATGGTGAAAATCCATATAACTCCAGAAGATCCATTCTTTTATCAGTGTAAAGTTGCAAACACTTCAAAAAGGAAAGTAAAAAGAATTGGGATCTGGTAGAAATGAGGGAACCAAAAAAGACCTTAAGCTCTGTCCCATGAAAAAGACAGGAACGGTATCAGCACAACTGCCACCACCACCCACATACTAAGGGAGTGTACATGCTTTTGTAACAATACCCCTGATCACTGCAACAGCCAGTTGACCAACAATGCTGTAATTAATAACAGATGATCACAAAAAATTGCAAACAAACAAAAACTCCAGAGTGCTTGATACATGTAGCTTAAAAAGAAGCTTTAGGATAACTGCTAACTCGCCACAATTTGTTTACCATTGAATTTTAACCCTTAAAAGATACCAAGTACTAAGCCAAAATAAAATCTAAGAAAAGAGTAATCTGATTTTTCTTATTACATTTCTGCAGGAAGCAATTTTCCCACCTAGAAAAACTGGTTGAATTTCTCATTAAAAATGTTTGCATTCTGTAATGTGATAAAACCAGAATCTTCCACAGCATTTAATGAAAATATAAATATCTGCCCAAAAAGCAGGTTAAAAAGGAATTCACATTGGATTTAAATTAGCAGCCAATCAAAAACATGAGTTTTCTTCAATTTCTCATTTTTTTTCCCAAGGGTGCTATCTTCACTGTTCTATTGTGCTTCTGTTACTGTCATCTCTGGTTTGGACCAGAAATTTCATCCTGAAGACAAGCACCTTTTCTCCCAAAATCACATCTACATATTGGTCTGTTCCCACACACAGAGGGGTAAAAAAGTAAAAGAGTATTGGTTTTATTGATTTCACATTGCAAAGCAATTTCCTCAGAAAAATCTGACTAGTTCCTAGAATTAGTTCACAGCAGGTGATAAAATAGCATCATCACCATTAACTCAGGGTCTTCCTCTAGGCTTAGCAAGCAGCCTGGCAGAAGTACACCCTTTTATAACTAAGCTATAAATCATCAAGGCAGGCAGCTTAGAAATTATTTACAGCTGGTCATAGAAATTAGCCACTGCTCTGAAGAAATAGCAATTTTATATTACTAGAGAAACAAGGAAAGAGGATTTCTTTTTCTACATGAGACACACAACATGACCCTCTGCGACTTCACAACAGTTTCCTATTGGCCTAACTGTTTATGTCAGCTCGCTGGCAGGGGTATCAAACTGGTGTGCTCAAACAAGGAATGGCCTGACAGAAAAATCAACGCGAAGTATGGGGATAATGAGACATCTGACAATGATAAAGCATCAAGCTAAACAGTGGCAGACGGTAGGTAGGGGAGCTGATGTAGGCTCTACCTTCACCCCATTGCTGGTGTTCAACCAGAAATCATGATTATTTAATGCAGTCAGATTTTACTATGGATATAGAAGTAGAAAGAGGGAAAGGAGGGCCTCTTTCACTTTATGCATCAGGTCTTCCTGTCACTGACGGTCACTTCCATTCCAAAGTGTTGTCATTGTCATTCTGGCCATCATTACAGAGGATGACAGCATAGTAAATGAGCTTGAAGCACAGGCAACCCTGCTTATGGTGCAATTCAAAGCATCACTGAGGCCCTGATGTCCCTACACAGATCTCATCTTCCTATTTCTCCAGCCCAGGGGTATGCATCTCCTCTTCAAATGTGCTTTCCACACCTTCCTGCTCCATCACTGTTTATGGCAAAAGAAGGTTTGGAAGTGTTGGCCTGGAAAGTACCTGAGTGTGTATCCTTGAACTCTTTTTCTCAGCTATCACACTCCCTCACTGCATGGGAAGTACAAAATTAACAGCTCTCAGAAGCCAAACTATAAACTTTAAGGAGCTCATCAGTCACTCCACCAGCTCTTACCTTCTTTCGAAACACAGGTCAAGGAAGGTCCTGTGCCAAAAGTTCCCTTTGTTTGCAATACAGAGTTATTTAAATAAGAGAGCACAGAGGGATATCTGCACTATGATTGTATGTTGCTGAAGAAAAGGGTATGAGATAAACTCACTGAAAGCTCAAACATTTCCAGTCTTTAGTGTGAGGTATTGGTAGTACAAAGAAAATTTGAAGTAGTAACCAAGTGCTAGATAAGTTGTTAAATAAAGGATGTGAAAGCCAACCTCTCTTGCTCATTGTGTCCCTGCATGATGGATCCTTTCCTGACCCTTCATCTGTGCTCCATCATTTTTCAATGTTCTTTGGGCTTGTAATAAGAGTCACACAATCCTTTTGTTGTCCCTAAGAAAATGTCCTACTCACAGTCATTTGGCCCAGAAGATTGCCCTTTCTCCTGCAGGGTTTCCACTGTTGCCCTTTTTCCTACAGGGTTTCCACCGCTCTAGCCAGGTTAAGGCAAAGAGGTAAAGGAAAACCCCACCACTGCAGACAGAACCACCTTTATCAGAACATGGCACCTGCACAGCAGGCTGCAGAACAGCACATGGAACAGCTACAGCGAACCTTTTGTCTAAAGGCACCTTCAAGTCATTTGAAAACAGTATAGGCAGATACCGCAGGGGTAGCTGAAGGACCACTTTCCTGGGTTCCGCGCAGAAACTGAGATAATTTTTTTTTTTTACACAAAGATGAAGCTCAAATATCTTCCACACTTACAGCGATTTAGAAGTCATTGCAAATGACACCACTGAAAACCTCTTAGATCTGCATGTTCAGGCTTGCCATATACAAAACAATTTGGTAAAAGCTTGCATTTAGGGAAAGAGAGTTATCTAAGTCACATGACTTGTGCTACATATGCAGGAATTACTACTTCTCGGCTGACCTGTAGTAACTTGTTTAGATCATGGCAACTTGAGCACATGTCTAGGACTCTACACAGCATAAGAAGTATGCAAGGACTCGTAATCCAGGCTGGTATAAATGTGAGGAAAAACTACAGAAGTCACTAATGCAAACATTCAGGAATCATACTGAAATTTTACTTGTTCTCCCATTATTCTGCAAGCAGAAGCCTTGCAACAACTACATCAGGATGAAATTAAGAATTTGGAATTCATACAGTGAGTTTCTCAGGTTAAAAAATGAGATGACGAGAGGGATGGATAAGATCCAGTGCTATTAGACAGTAAAATAGGATCTGCGAACATATAGCTCTGTAAAATAAACATTAAGAGTGTCTGCAAATATGTGTAGCCAAATTAGAGCCATTGGCTAAGCACTGGAGGAAGTTTAATACAGATAAGTTATTCTTTTTAGGAGACAGGCTTTAGTAAACATATATTTACAATGAGATCAAAATTCAGTTGCACAAGGGGAAAAAATTTTAAAAATACATCAAAACACTACTATTCACTCAGGCAGACTCTGCAGAGCTGAAAAGATGTCCGTTTTGGAGACTATCTGAATGCTGTCAGTGTAAGCAGTGTGATGGGTACTAGAACGGATCCTATTGTTCCACAGTTCCTACTGCTTTCCAGATGTTCCCCTGACTGCTCCTTCTGGCAAGCTCCGAGGCAACACTCGCTCCCTGCACTCTGCCTTGTGTGCAGCACGGCCAGCATCACCCCAGGTACCCCTTTACACGGCTCCCTGCCAGGTCACCCTGATGGCCCAGCTAGGGGGGCAGTGGGCTGTAAGCTCAGCTTACCTGGAGGAAACGCTCTGTAGGCTTAGGGGGAGGCAACACCGTGTTAGTAGAATAATATTCCTCCCGATAAATAGGCTAGTAGGTAATTCAGACTTGTCTGGTGTATTTATGTGTGACACTGCACTGGGCCATGTCACTCAGGTGTCCCAGCACATCTCAGTATGCACGTCCATATCCAGCGAGCTCTTTGCCTGAATGAGGCTGAGTGAAAGTGCTAATGTCCAATTGGAGAAGTTCACACAGAAGTATGAAAATGTGGCCACTTTTTAAGCTGACTCTTTCCTTCAGCTCTGCAGCAAAAATTAAAACATCTACTTGTGGCAGGTTGGAAACTACTTACAGACACGTTATCAAATAGAATATGTGTATTTTAACAGTAAGGGTAACTAACACCTGGTACAACTTATCAAGGTTATTGGCGAATCCTTCCCATGTGTAACTTCTTTAAATATAGGGGTTTCTATGAAGGACAGGCAAGAATTCAAAGGACATCCTGGACCCTATGGTCCTCAGTGGTCCTCTGGCCCTCCAGGTCATCAAATCCAAGAAGCTGCTGAACATATCAGTGGCAGAAGCTTCAAGACTGTGCATGGAGTTTGGTGTCAGAAGAGCAGGAACAGTTTAGGAAAGGATAATGTGAAGTTTTCCAGGCACTCCCGGCAGAAAGGTAGGTGGTTTCAGGCTGGCTGCTGACAGGGGGAGTGGCATGCAGAAATATTTCTTTGACCCTCAAAACTCCACCCAAAAGTTCAAGCCTTTAATCCAGTACTTCCAGCTGTTCACATCACTCTGGCATTTGGGATAAAGTTTTTGCTTTGCTAGGGATGTCACAAAGTAGCCTTCTCCTCTCCTTTCCTAGTTTCCTCTCTCTCTCTCTTTTTTTTCTTTTCTATTTGAAGTTCCACTTCAAGATTTTGTTTTCTCCAGGACAACCAACTGCTCCATCTGGCCGCACCATTTGATTAGCCCTCAAAATAAAGTATACTCGGCTGAAAATTATTTCCAGGCTCTCCAAGAATCAGGTGGATCCAGCACACTGAGGGGACTCTGGCTGCGACTGAGTCAGCAGAAGCACCCTTATGTCTTCTGGGGGCGAGTGCAGCTGCAAAACAGAACACAAAACCAAAAAAAAACCCAACAATAAGAGCTTCCATGTCTGCCAACTGAGTAATAGGAACATTTCCACAGCACACAGGACACTCTGCTCTTATTCATGGTGTCCAAAAAATGTGATATTCAACAGGTCTCCATAATTATCGTGTAATACCTTCACTGCTTGGAGTAGTTTAAAAGACAAAGCAGTAGTTTTTGCTGTTAGAATTAAAACCAACTCCTTAAAAGTGTGGGGGAAATGTATCTTTTTCTCTAACATGCAAGCACCCTGAAAGTCAACCCCGAAAGTTACGAGCAGCTCCTTTTTTAGTTAACTCAATTATGAGTCTTTAAGGAACTTCTCAGTCCCTGAGGAGAACCTTGTAACGAAAAACAACAAAAGTGAAAAGAATTTGGTCTTGGTGCCTTGAATATAGAAAGCCTGGGTAAAATTTCTCTTTTCTTCCCCCTGAGCACTGCCACTCTTGCCAGCAGAACTGCTGTTTCCAGACTTGCCACAGGACAGCTGCTGTCCCCAGAGACTTCAAATGAAACCTGGAAATCTCTCTAAACTAAACCCACACTGGAGTGTGGATAAACTGTTTTTTGCTGGGGGCATCTTGCTGCCCCTTTTCTTGGGAATTTTTTTGGGGAAATGTGTATATTCAGCTGTTTGTTTCTTTCCAGAAGCACAGTAACTCAACAAACGCATCCTCCAGTCCTGCCTCCTTCTTCATCTTCACAAAGCTGGCCTGACAACCCATCCCCAAGCACACAGATTCTCCTGGAACTACCCCACAGGCCAGTACTTCGTTCTCCAATGACAGTAGTCAGTAAATGCTCATATAAATCCAATTTTTTTTTCCTGCAAATGATCTGAAAGTCCAACGACCTATTCACCAGACTAAAATTTCATATACATTTCATTATTTCTCCCATGAGAAAAAAAGATGCTGTCATAATTCCTGTAATTCCCAGTGAAGATAATCAGTAAATCAGTGAAACTCGTGAAAAAATACATGTTAACAAAAATCATTGGGCTAACCAGACTGTCAGTGTTTTCTGCCCAGATAAAAAATATACTTCTGTCTGTATCCTCACAAAAGAAATTTATTTTATCTGATAACATAAAGTACTGTGTAAAGCCACTACAATTATGACAATAAAAAACAGTAGATTCAAGAACTTAGGACTGCAAATGTTTTGACTACTCTATATATTGCTAAAAACAAACCAAACTCTGAAAGCATCAACTCTTTCATTGTGTCATTTAGCAAAACTAATATTTATTAATAGTTATAGGACTATCTGCTATTCTGCATGTTCTGTGCAGTAGAACCGAAAAAGTTTTTTTAAAAATGTATGTGAATTAAATGCCTTTGTGATGTATTTCAATGAGAATATTGAAATATTTCCTGTTTGCACTATATTCTTTATGCTTTTAGCAGAAAAACATCACATATTCTGGCTTTTAGTGAGCTAAAATCCAGTGTCCCTAAAATCCACTGATATCCCTGTGTGTTCTTTGGTCACAGTGACACAACTGTACAATAAATTACTTGGTTGTAGAAATGGAGCATGTTAGCCTACTGCATAAGTTTGAAGTGCATGAGAAAAAAACAAGGCTGCAGCACAAATGTTTGTTCAGCTCCCATGGTTATTAAAAACACTGACCTAAAAATGAGGCGTTTGCACTGGAAACGGCAGCCAAACCCCACAAGAGAGCAGAGCACACGCAGCGGTCGAACGGCGCGCTGCTCTCTGCGAGGTCATAGCTGCGGGCTGGGGGAGCCAACATCTGTGATGCAAGATAGAGCCCTTCAAACACAAATGGCTTTGGCATGTTTTAGGAAGAGAGAGACATCTCCTGGACAAACTGTAAATTTGCTACTCGTTCCTCTGTATGCTTATTAACACATGAAAAAAAATTACAATTATCTGCAATATAATTATAAGATAAGAGGAGTTCTCCTGGTTCCTTATTTTATCATTTCAAATTAATTTAGAAGTACTGTGTATTTGATATCAAGAGGAAAATAATAGTGTGTCTGCAAAGAAAAGGGAAATTAGTTTTAGGATCACACACGGATCCTTGGAAGAAAACACTAGGTCTATGCCCTGTCTGAGTTACCTTGTCTCATGATCAGCATTACTGCAGGCCTTGAGGATAATATTAATTTTGGGCCTGGAGAAAACCAAGGAAAGACAGTGGGAAGTTATACAGCTGCATGTGGCAATTACTGCAGCATTTCCAGATATTTACATTGGAAAAAAAAAAAGAACAGGTAAAGACAAATGGACAATGAATGCAAAGTCATTGCTGATCAGCTGTGAATGTCAAGGACTTGCCCTCATATCCCTCCCACCGCGATTTAGACAAAATGAAGTTATGGAACTTTAAGGACTCTCAAAATTCAAGTTGTAATTGTAGGCAAGGGAGACAGAGAGTCAAGTCAGCCTACCCATGTACTGCCTTCTCCCCGAGGTGCATCAGCGTGTTCCATCATCCTCCACTGACACCACCTCACCTTCATCAGGGCTCTAGCCCGGGAATCTTCTCTCTGCATTAAGATATTTGGTTAAGTATCTAAATCAAAGTGTGAAAAATCTCAGCTTTTGCTGCCAGTGCAGAAACATAAGTACAAAAAAAAAAAAGCAGTGGCAGGAACAGCCACTGACAAAAGTTATTGCATCTTTCTTTGAGATTTAGGTTGATTGTAGAGTATATTTGCCTTCCCTGAAGTCAATGATTATATAAAAACACAGTAAGACTAATGCAGTGGTATTCATACTACTCATCAGACATGAGCGAATCTTGTAGATGAAACTTTTTGCAGTGAGTTCAGAATATTGTGGTGGGAATAATTTATTAAATAACAACTTATTTTTCCTGGTGTTTTCAAATTCATGTGCACTCCCAGATTGCTTTGAAATTTTCTGTCCCTCATCAAAGTTCCAGTCAGGCTCACTGGCATTGATTTGTCACATTTCTTTTTCAATGAGTTTCCAAGATACATTATCCTCAACAAATTGCATCTCAGTTTCTTACTTGCTGCTCAAATCTCTCCAGTTTACTCACAAACTGTGCTTTGAACTTGGCATTCACTGCCACTGTCAAAAAAAGTACTTAAAAAGTCACAGATTTATTGGTTACTAGAAGACAACTTTCTAGTATGTCTTGACACACACTGATGAGGTAGAATCAAAGTAGTTTGTGAGCAGGCTGATCTCAAGGTGGTGTGTTGCAGCCTCTGAATATTATATCCATGTATTGACAGTGCAATTCCTGCTCTGCTTGTATCAGCATCCTTGAAAATTCTTCTCCTGGATACACCTAAGGTGGTCCATCCAAGCATGGCACTTTGGCCAGATGCTGTTGCTTGGCTGTGACCCTGACTCCTGAAGAAACCATTTCTTCTGGCTTTATATGCAAAACCAGGCTCCAGCAAAGCCAGGCTATCCTGGGAAACATAGATGAGACACAATCCTTTTAAGAAGCTCTTGGTCCCACTGATTCTCTTACCTTTCTGACAGTAGGGAACAGGTAATTGGGATTTAGCTTAATTTTGCAGGATCACACAATCACAGGATGGGTGAGATTGGAAGGGACTTTTTGTAGTTGGTCCAGTCCAATTCCTTGCTCAGGCAGGGCCATCCAAAACAGATTGCACAGGATCATGTGCAGATGGCTTTTGAGACTCTCTGAGGATGGAGACTCCACAAGTTCCATTTACTGGTTTTGAAATGAGAAGTTATGTTAGCAAGGATTGTTTCCAAGTTTATGACCTCAGGAACATCTGCACCAGCGCAGCTGAGAGGGCAGCTAATTGCAACAGGGAGAGAAAGAGTGTAAAGGATTGTGTAGCTGGTAGGCAGGAACTTTTAAAGCCAGCTTTTCCTCCAGGGTGTTATTTAACTACACCTTGAGTCTGAATGGGAGGCAAGTTCCTGAAAACAACAAATACGCCCTCTGTTCAGGTACAAAGCTGGAGATAAGCAGAGAAGAATGTATGTCTGGGAGTCTACAGCATTCAGCTTGTTGGTGCTGCAGACTGTGGTCCTAAAGTATTTCTAGATGTAAGACAGTGGGAGCACCTTGGAAGGGAGGGAACAAACCTCAGAAAGGAGTATCAGTTTAGGTGCAGCGGCTGGAATGAGCAAGTACCAAGAAATCTCTCCTCAATACGCTTTAGTTCTTCTTCCCCCATCAATCTCCCTCAAAGTCCTCCCGGAAGAAGAGAACTTGGAAAAGAAAGAGGAAGGGAGCAGAAGTGTCCAGCGTCCAGTCCTATCCCTTCCCTGCTTTGTTGCTGATTCCATCGAAAGACTAACTTCCCTTGCAGACTCCATCATGTAAAACATGAAGCAAGACTCCTCCTATGACTCACATTAAATTCTTTTGATCCCTCATTCCCATACAATTTTTGCAGCTTTTCATTATCCTCTTTCAGTACAATTAACATCTTCTTCATACCAAGAGTAAGGCAGATGCATCTTTGGTGCTCAGAGTATGTCACAGCTTTACGTATACTTTCTTGTGAGAAAATCCCAAAGGACTGATTCTGAGAGTGGCAGAGCTGAGGTCAGATAGCAGGACCATTGTTCTGTAACCCTACCTTTCCCATTTTTTCCCCCATGAGCTTGACATCATCACGTGGCAGAGCATGAGGAACTACAAGGCCAGTGTAACTCCTGACAAAGTGATATAGTGATACTATTTTATTGCTAGAACATGTACCATAGGTTAGTCAAGCAGATAGTGAGGGACAGTTCTTTGTGGGTACAAGCAATATATTTATCTTACCAGACAGAAAGGGCACAACCTACTACCAGAGCTTCTTGCCTTCCACTTTAGCACACCTCCAACTGTTCCCAAAGCCAGGATTAACTATTCTGCAGTGCTCCTTTTCCTCCTGTTGTAGCCCTCCCAATTCCCAATCATTTTTGCACAAACCTTCATTAACCATTCTTGTTGCTGTTACTTATCAATAAACAAAGAAAAATAAAGGTACCAGATACTGCTCATTTCTCATCCTTCTTCCTAGGACTTCAGTCCTTTAAAATCTCTTCAGTAGTAACAGTCCTAATAGCAGTTTTGCTATCTGCAGTAATTATTGGTTTGTGGGTTTTTTTGCTAGAAGAATAGAAGTGTGAAGGATATCGCAGTTATGCATGTGCTTGGCTTTCTTGCATAACAATTTATCATTTGCACTTTATGACCCTTTGATTAATGCTTTATTCTACTTGGCTTGTAAGAAGTTGCAGCCGTTTCCAGATTTCATGTCTCTATGAGCCATTAAATGTCACGCTGGCTTTCCACTTCTATGCCTGATCATGATGGATTATGCTAACAAAGCCTCATAGTAAATTATTGCATTGGTCATATTGGCTTGTAATTCTTAACAGGCCTGTAAATGGAACAATCTTGTTTTTTAAGACTTTGTAAGTGACAGGATATTTTTAAGCATTATATAGCCTATGAGACTGTATGCCTGCAAGTTTGATGAAGCCATTATATTGGACTGTAACATTTTCCAGAACTCCTGTTTGGTTCTGAATAGTCAAATCGTTTTCTTCTCTCTGGGAACATGCAATAAAAACCCATGTTCTGAATAATTTGCCAGTGCTTTCAGAGTAAATCCTTAACAGCAGAGGAACTGTTGCTTTCACTGGTCAAGAAGGATATTTGCACAGGTATTGCACAGGATGGAGGGCATCAAGCAGAACTCTTTCCTCAAAGTGCTGCCAGATCTCATCCAGATGTGATGTAAGTTTGGACATCCAGAAGCCGCAGTCCTGATCACCTATGGACAATAATGGTATCATAACATTCTTCTGCAAGGAGATATTTTAATCTCAATGTGTGGCTGTGACCCTGTTCGTTCATTCAGGTCTGTTCACTGGTCTGACTGGTTTTCTATACGGTACAACTGGGCACACTGGGTACTGCACGCAGCAGACGGGTTAGGCACTACCAATGCATGGGTATTTTAATCCTTTTCCCATGCAAGCCTCTTTGTCCTTTTGGAGAGTAGGTAGACTGCTAATTATCTTTAATTTCAGGGGTCTGATTTCCCACTAGCTTTCTCACACACACTAACCCTACATACACATAGACCCATCAATCTTTAGGTCTGGCCAGAAAAGGACAAGTGCAGGCCCACCAAGCCAGGCTTGTTATTACCACCCAGTGAGCGATGGGCTGTATAGGACGGGGGCTGTTTTTGCAGGCAGAGGCAGGTGATACTCCAGAGGCACTGCCAGCATTTCTGTCATCCACCCAACAGCAGCAGGAACAGCAACAGTTTTAAGACCTTTGTGTCTGCCTGGGGCTGGGCCCAGCCCCTCACCCTTGTTAAATTCAGGAGTCTGAAGCCAGCTTTACTCTCCCCATAGACAAGTCTCGACTCATTATGTACAATTGAAACCATTCTAAGGACTACAGAGTTGCAATGAGAAGTAGCATGAATTATTTTACCAGTCACACTGAATATACTTTTCAGAAGTGGTCCTCCCCACCCCATAATTTTGCAATGGTGTTTGCTCTAACTGAGCTGATTCTTGGGCACAGGTTGTTCCCAAGTCTTGGACATCTGGCTCATTAATTTCATTTTAGGAAAAAAAATGGCTCATCACATATTATAGAAAGGGAAAATAGCTTTCAAATCTACTTTCAAGCCTATTGCTTAACTAAAAAAAACTTTGTGGGAAAGTATTTCTTGATCTAGCACTTTGCCTCCAGGACCAGCAAAATCCCACCAGGGGTGATGTCACTCTGAATTGGTAAAAAGCATGTTCAATTATGCAGCTACAGACTCATCACTGAAGCCTTCCTATCTGTGGGTCAATCTCAGTACCAGCTTCTTTAATCCTTCCTCATTGCAGTGAAATCTGCTTTCCAGGCTGCACTTCACTTTTAATGACTCTTCTTTGCTTGGTGTTAGATGCAAAGGATAAAGAACAATGGATACCATGAAAGAATACTGCCCAGGAATACCCTATTCTGGCCAAGCATTATCTGAAAATTTAACAGGTTTTCTGGCAGATGACAACTGCTGCTAACCCCTGCAAACTCAGAGAAATTGAAATGGCAGTTTTCAACTTATAAAATGCTCTCAGGGGACAGTGAAGAGCAGTGTCCATATATGTGTGTCAGCCAGTGGGCCTCCATAATGCCTCTCCAAAGTCAGTGTCAACTGGCTATTTCAGAGCTCTTGCAACAGCCCAGTTGTGGAGTCATATTTCCCCAGCTACTGTGACACAGGCTATCCTGAATTTCAGGCACAATGTATTAATAGCTTATTATTGACGTCGAAAAGTTTTAGTTATTTCTTACAACTTCACAGCACATTGGAGCAGAGTTTCTGGGTACCCTTGGCAAAACATCAATAAAACCATGTGATGAAGTACAGAAGAACAAATGTGACAGAAAGGAAGAAAAATTATCGCAACCTTGAATTTGATACACAGAAACAATGCCAGAAAATACTCAATACATCACCAGGAGTAGAAAATAAGAAGATATTTCTTCATGTGTTTGATATGTTTCCATATACATTTATGTCTGTTTCTATGTTACATGTAAAGGGATCCATGATGCCTAAGTCATGGAAGAACCAAGAGTAAAGTAGTTACCAAAGCATGCACAGAGCATCATATTGCATGGTCGTATTTGTTTCTGTGCTGTGCTCCCCAGCATACCAGGCTTTTGACTGGCGTTCTAGTTGAGTTGAATGCTATATCCACACTTAGCCAAAGCAAATAAATCAAGCTGGGCCCAAGCTGCCTATGCAGAACCATCTGGAAGTCTCTCAAAGGTGTTCCCTTGTGGTCCTGTCTTGTTCTGGCTGCCTGCCAAGATATAAAGTATAACTGGGCAGATCACCTGCACTTCATGACATGGCACCTGAGTACATCTGTTCTTCAGACCACACCTAACCCTGCACAAAGCAAATTTATGTACTTTTATCTGCAGAAAATTGAGCCAAAGACTGGATAAACTGTCTGTTGGTAATCATATCTTAACTGTATGACAAAATGCAATTACATCTTCTCTACAGATAGCCACCAGAGACAGAGAGGGAGCTATTTTGAGGGTTTAGGTTTCAAAAATGTTGGTACTTGATAATAACAATCTTATAATTTACTTTCCAATGTTTGCTTCAGTCGATACAAAAGTCAAAAAACAACTTTGAACTTCCAGCAGCCTGTTTCAAGAATACTGAATATAAAGAAGGACATACTAAATCTCAGAGGTAATGTAGCTCTAGCCCAGGCCCTAATCTTCTGAAGAATAGAATAGTTTTGAGATGAGAAATGCCACTTCCTAACTGAGCGTGAAACTGCAGGTTTGACTCCTTGATAAAATGTGACTATCCAGGTGTGTCAACATTTCCCCTCTGCCCGAGGCAGGACCTATCAATTCACAGTATCACAGCTGCCCGACTCACTTGCCTAGACAATAATATGTGTCATATCTGGTTTAGCTGACATTCACAGTCACATTTCTGCTTCACTGCTTTGGACAGGCAACAAGATACCTTTGAATAGAATTTATGACTTGTAGTAATACATCTTTGCAGTCATTTGGGCAACTTTAATACACAGTGTCAACAAAATTCTGCTGTATACAGGACAGAAAAATAAGTTTCTTGTTTTCTCAAAGTTTTAACTATATGAAATGAATCTTTCATGGGAGTTCCGAAGGTATCTGTCACCATGGTTTGTCAGTATAATTTAGGAATTATGGATAGGAATGAACTAAATTAAGATCATCTCACAAACTGCCAATTAATGCCTTCTCATTGGCAGTACCAGCGCCATCAGACATGACAGACATTTAATATTATCACCAGAGCAGTCTTAACCAAAAATAGTAGAAACATTGTAAAATCTCCATCCTGCCATATGGAGTTTCTCAACAAAAAAGTAAACCTGAGCATGCAATAATTCAATAGGGTGGATTTATATCTCATCATGAGTTGAATGTCAGTGTATTTTAGTACTTTTCTTAAAAGGAGGTACTGGTATTAATGTCCACACAGTGAAATACTTATTCCCACTACCCCTTATAGAAATAATGATGTCCGTAAGATATTAGGATCTCTGACCACTACAGAAACTCATAGAAAAACCCTATTTACCAAACGATAAAGAAGATGGCAAAGACAGAGCACTTTCCATTTATTTTGTAGGTGGACACAAATCTGTGAATATCTGAGACACTAATTTGAATTTAAATGATATCTTCATATTTAAATTTCTTAATGTTAAACAAAGAATAGAAGACTAGTCCTCCTCCTCTGGGATGTACACTACTAGGTCACTGTATCAGTGTCAGCCACAACCCAGCATTTTAAAACAGTGAGTCATTCATCTATATCCAGCCCCACAATTTAGACCTCAAAGTGCAGGAAATGCATTGGGCCTACCAATGGCAGTCCCATTGAGACACCTAATTCATAATCCAGGTGATAGAGAGACAACCTGTCTCTTGTCTGGTGGTCAGTTGTGATATCTGCCCACCAACTGAGACTTCTTCAGACAATTTTCCCAGGTGTGAGAGCAGTATAGGTGTTTAGTTGCCACTGGACAATTCTGCTGTGAAAGCAGGACAGATACAATTCAGGGAGATGTTAGTTATGCCAAAAAACATTAGCAGGGAAAAAAAAAAAAGAAGAAAAGATGAAAGCATGTTTGTCCTGCACAGACCTTGATGCTAAGGTTCCTTCAACCAGAAGTCATGCCTAGGCCCTTGGAACCCAACTCTCAAATTTAATGTCAAAATATATGTGGCCTTTTTTATTGTCCCCATATGCTGCTCAACATCTGAACTTAGATGCAGATGTGTTTTCATTACATTGGACTCTTTTCCATTTGTCTTCCAACTTTTGTCTTCTTTCCTGCTTTGAGTTCAGCCAAAATCCACCATAAACACAGCGTTATCAGCTGGGGAAAAGTCATGTGGTGTAAATGTATTGATGGTTCTGGTGACTCTATCACATTACAAATCAATTTGCTTCACTCATGGAGTTGAAAAATTACAGCATCAAGTCTAAAACCACTACTTTTAAACATATCCTTGAGAGGCACATAAATTTCCTACGCACTTTTACAAAGTTCGTAGCCACAAAGTTATTTTAAAAAATGGTGAGTACATTTTGCATCTTACATGGCAATTTGTTAAGATGCTAATTATTTGTCACAAATTCAACCTCCAGACTTTTGTGTCATTTTTCTTTACAAATGTAAACCTGATCACAATCCAGCACCAGCGGGGTTAGAATTTCATTTCAGTCAATTCATTATTTCCTATTTTCCTTCAGTCTCAATGAGGTACTTACCCATGAACTCCCATTGTTATCTGCACACTGTCTACAAAGGCAAGGAACTCTCTGCTTAGGTATCGTCTTTTTACTTTGTATTACTTTGCATTTTTGCACAACGCCTAAATTTGCTCTTGGTCCCAGGCTGAGTCCTTCTCCTTTCCCCCCATTTTAGCCAAGTTCCAGTGTCAGAAACAAACACATATAGGGCTTTTGCTGTTTGTTTGAGTTTAAGCATATTCTGAACAAGAATTCTCATACTGTGCCTTAGAGAGTTTTGTGCCTGGCGTTTCCAGCTGGCCTCCCATCCAAACACCAGCAACACGTGGGGCTGCAGGGTCAGGAAAGGCAACATACCTTTACCTGGCGCAGCTACAGTGCTAAGTATGAGAGCTGAACAAGCTGTACAAGGTAGCTGCCACCACACTCTACACTAATACCTGGCACCTCATGACAGCAATTATCTTTGCTGAAACTGTGCCTTTGTTTCCCTTCCATGTTCCTGTAAAGGAACATGAACCTTATGAAACACCAACACTGAAAGTTTCTAGGTCTCTCCTTGTAATCCTGTGATAAATGGGGGACAGGGGATTATTATGACAGACTTCCAAAGCATTGTTCTACCAAAATCCCTTAAATGCTTTAGAAATTCTCTTTCCACCATGGTCAATATGACAAAATTACTGAAGTTTACTTTTCCCTGTTCCTATTTCCCTGCCAGATTTAAGCTGTGTGATACACACTAAGGCCATCTGAGAAATGCTTAGCAATATTGTCATATGTTGGCATGATTCCTTAGAAAAAACACTTATATACGTTATAGTACTTTATAATTTTAAGCATATTCTTCAAAGAAAATATACATCAGTATGTTCATTCATTTCACTTTGTTTTCTTCCTGCACCAACACAGTTAAAAGCACTGTTAGTTTTTGCAGCAACTCCAGTAGGATATATATAAACTTATAAGCAGTGATTCCCTACAAGACCAGTGGAGAAACAGCCCTAACAAAATTTAGTTCCCCTTTCCAGCTATGTCTATAAAAGTTCTCTACAGGCAGAATTAGCAGTATTGACTTAAGTCCCCCCACTTAAATGTGCCCTTTGTGCTTTGATATACACTTACAATTTGAGTCTAGGTTTGCCAGATGAAGGAGTTGTATATATTTTGACACTGGTATGGCTAAACTGAAAATCACATGGAAATTAGTGCCTATATTCTTATGGAGAAATTGTGAAACTCTGGGCAAAGCTTTTTTTCCCTTCCTGTTTTGTCAGTTTGCCTGGTGTTACCAAATGAAGCAAAACTGCAAAAAGAAGCTTGTATAACTTTCCAAATTAGGGGGAAAAAAATCTCAAAGCACAGGATGAATTTGAAACATCTGCAACAATCCAAATGGGCCAGGCTAAACTGGCTGAAAATAAGGCCACAGACTGATTTTAACTGTCACATTGTTGCTGCAGAGGACAAAAAAGCACATCCCAGCAGCTGGCGTGGTGAAGAAACGAGGTCACAGATCCCTGCTCGTACTCTGGTGAGCTCTAGGAAGGGACTTGCCTAACAGTGCTCGTCAAACAGAAGACCCCAGACAGGTCACAGGGCCAGAACTGAAAGCTTAGCAACGTGCCTGCGCTTTCAGGAATCACAATAAAGGCACGGTCTTTCATAAAAGCTCTGCCACAGCTGGGCAGGGAGTTAGCTGGACTCCGAATTCGTTATTCCTGCTGATTGCAGCCATTCTCCAAGCAGTGGTGGGTAGTTTGTGGGAGGTCAGTCTCTCCTTCCAGGTGGCCCTGGAGCTGTTTCTGGCATCAGCTAATCTTCAAGGTGTGGGACTTCCACTGGTGGAAGATCAGGTGAGGACTGTTTTGGGACATCCAGAAAACCATTTGCTAACTACGCTTGTCAGGAGTTTCCCGGGTCTAAATTCCCCTGGAGACACGCTTTTTAAAAATGCCACAACTTTTCAAGAAGTAATAAAGTTGCAGAACAGAACCCATCTGCAATGGCATGCTCAGAGATATAGCACAGCATGGGATGCAGGCAATGGACACAGGCAAAATATTTAGACCAGTATACCATTATACCAATACAGGCAATAGGATATGTGAATATAAATAAACAGCTGCAGCCACTTGTCCTAAACAAACTGATATTCCACTGAATTATTTGCTGTACAGGTGCAAAAGCTACAGCAGCTACAAAGGTAAGATGACAGTGATATCAAAAAACAGGCTGGAAGAAGAAGACTAATGGGATGTGAACTTTCTCCTTTCTTTTAAAAATATAGATGCGTTAGAACAGGAAAATACACGGAGCTCTGCTTACAATACATGAGATGGGAATGATGTTTTTTTTACGGCAGTATTGCAAGGCAAAAAATTCATTTGGTGGGAAATTACAGGAAGTTGCTAAAACTTTTCATTCTTTATGGTTAATTATGTTTTAGTTCTAACTCCGTGATTTGGAGGAGATTTTACTTTTGTGAGGAATCCCTGCAGTTAATGTTCCCACTCTGTTTAAAAAAAAAAACAAAACACTGAAAAGTAAATAAATAAGTGGAGCCTTGTTTAACTATGCACTGAAGTATCACAGGGAGACTGTTCCCAGTGATTAATGGGTTTTGGCCTGCTGAATAATTCCATTAATCCACTTATCAGCATGATTTGCTGTCACTTTTCTCAGCATTGGTTTCAGATGCATATGCAAACTAATTGCCATGTAGAACAACAGCTTATGGTGCAGAAACTGAGATTGTCTAACCCAATTCAGAAATGTCCATCTTGTTTTTATATTTATTTCTAAAAGAAAAATCCCACTGTCATGAAAACACTCCAGGTCCTACAGAAAATGCATTCATAGAACTATAAAGAACTTTTAACCCACTTTTTCCACAAGGAAAAAAAAGTCTAAAAATTATCCTGTACCCACTATAAGGAAAACAGGAAATTAAATATTGGCCACAAGACATTTTTCTGAATTTTATTGAAGTAAGGGTTTTAACAATGTGTTTAACTGTGTAACACATTCAGCAATTGCTAGCAAGAAGCTCCTGCTTTTCTGTACAGTATTTACTGCCCCCACTTTAGAAGTCTCCACATCACAAGGGGTGTAAATGTTCCTTTGAAATTCAAATTATGCTTATTAAAAGCTTCAGAATTGCCAGGAGAGTCACTGTGATGAAAACCCTCTGAAATATTTTTCCAAGAAGATTTACAACCTACATTAGAGACAGCACTCAGCCATAAAATCAAGAGAAATGTGCAGACCTGACACACTTCCTCTGTGGAAGAGAAATTAAAATATATATCCCATGAATGTTGCCATAGTAACATGTGGGAAACATTAAAAGAAGTCAACATAATGAACAGGTATAATTTATATTTCTCTAAAATCTTACCCCACACATTGCTCATAAATCATCTAGCGTGAGTCTGTATTACAGAGATGTTCAACTTTCCATCCCCTAGTTGTACTGTTCCGACCCACAAAATAAGAATGTGGAATAAATAAGTGAAAATAAGTGCTGGAAAAAAATGACTCAGTGTCAACTGGGTCTAACAAACTGCTCAGCAATAGAGATATACAAACTTAAAAGTAAAACCTAAACAGTTGGTATAATTTTTACAGTTTCTAAATTTATCCTCTATATTTTGACATCAAGAGGATTTACTTGTGTGTTTAAAATTAGGCACATACACAAGGTTTGCAGGACTGAAACTTCAAACAGTGCTCTAAGCACATCTGGGGCAATACATTCCCATGCAGGCTTTTGGATCCCTACAAACTCCCTACAACCCATGATGCACATTAACAGAAATCACTGTGAGTGCTTCTTGACCCAGCAGTACAGACCACTGCTACCTACCATTTCGGATAACAAGTTCCAGCAAAAACCTTTCAGGAAAGACTGGTGATCCTAAGCATGTCTGGATTTGGCTGTTGTTTCTGAAGTGCCATAAAGCTGGGTATTCACATATGTGTCTGCAAGGGTGCTCCTGCAAGAGTGGAACACAAAACCTACAGGACTCGAATCCTAGGTGAGCAAATCTTTCCCAAACGGTTTAGCTAAATGAATGGTTTCTTTGGAAAGGCTCAGTCTAATTAGCTGTTTAAGATTTTCCTGTTTCATAAAAGTCCTGTGGATTAGCCACCTGGAAAATTAAAATAAAAAATGAGTCAAAGCACCTGTAGCCTCCCCTTATAAGGAGTTTCATATGGCCCTATAACTTCAACAGCCATCAGTACACTGACAGGGTGCAGTTGGGATCTATAATGGTCCCCTCTGAAAATTAAAGTCCACTTCTTATTTTTATGCCCCAAATAATTTAGTCCAATTTAATTTTAGTGTATTTTGTAGTCTATATTGACAGTAAAATAATTCTGTATGGTCAATTTATATAAAAACTACTTCCTAGACTATCAAGAAAATAAAATATTTAAAAATATCCAGCAATTATTTCACAAGCTGTAACAGTTCCTAAAAAGCAGGCAAGCATTTGACACATATACAGAACTATTTGCACTGCTTCGTGGAGGATACTTTGCATATTATTTGATGTGTAATGATATTAATTACATTTTTTTGTCAGTTTTTATATCACTGTGAGCCACAAAAAGTGACAAAGGAAATAATACCACCAGAGATACAGGAAAGTATTATGAGAGGTCTTCCTTAAACTGACTAAAGTCTGGCTGTTCAAAGCTGAGCATGAGAATCCAAATTCAACTCAACCTGTTTGAGTTCAGGTAATTTTTCAGAAGCAGAAGGGACGGGGGTAGCAAGAAAGGTGTTGGGCTAACCTCCACTGGAGCAAGTGGCACAGCTATGGAGTACATGGAAATATTGTGGAGCTTCTGACCAGGCACTGCACCAAGGACAAGGGAAGGTGAGGACAGCCCGGGCAGGTACAGGGTCAGGAGGTGGTGGTGGCGGCTTCATCCCAGCTTTAGCCCAGTGGTATTTGAGGGATTTACACCCAGCTGTAGTGTGAGCTCACGCATGATTATGAAGGGAAAGGAGAGCTGCCTGAATTTTCTTCCAAATGGGAGAAGAGAGGGCAATCCCACAAATCTGGCCAAGGGCAACACAGCTTATGTTGCTGCTTGCTTGTTGTGCCAGTAGCATTCGACGCATATTGTATCCCAAAAATCATCCCAGGATTACCTAAGGGTTCACCTGCTTTGGGTGGGAAATTTAGCACTGAACTCAGCAGGGCCAGGAGGTCTCTTGTGCAGAAATCCACAGCGGTCAGATTAAGACCTAGTTCACCCAGTGTCCTTTCTACCACAGTGGCCATCAGCAAATGTTAGGAAGTGTTTAAGGGCATATGAGTTTAGGAGTATGAGATGATTAGTTATCAATATACTCCCTATATTTTAGTGATCAACTTTCTGGCTAAAACCTTAAGATTCTTTAAGAATTTTCAGCATAAGGTTGTAACATATAATGTGACCAAATGCATTTAGATTACCTGAAAGGCCTTTTTTGCATATAATACAAGGATTGCAAGCAGAAGTCAAGTAATATTTTCAAAAAAATCCTGAGCAATGTATCTCAGGCTTTTAAGCATAAGCTTAACATAATTTTAGTCTTTCCATAAAAACCTATACTAAAATAATCTGTAAAGTAATTTTATCATTAAATTACTACCCTTCTCAGAAGAGAGACTTATACTTCTATTCACTATATTCATTTGAAGTTTACAATATAAATGTCTTCTACTGGCTTATTATATTAAAAAAAATAAAATTAAGTAACCACAAGCCTTCCTTAAGCTTTTCAGTAGCAACTATTAATATGACTTTAATTTTGGGGACAGCCTTTCATAAAGGATTCTTTTTTCTTTCGAAGCCACAGTTCTGCTGGAATTTCTTTTTTTTGTTTGTGGGGTTTTTTTGGTTTGGTTTGGTTTGTTTTTTTGGTTTTTTTTAACCAAGTTCTTTATGCAAATGCCTCTGTAGAATATGGCACTTCTCTTAATGTTTTATGCAAAAGTTTAAGTTTTTCATATACTGTTTGACCTTTGTTCTCCAGTTCTCCAAAAGACCCATCTTTCCTGACAATCCATACTGAAATAAAATTATTTCCTATGATTTTATTCGTGCTGAAATCAATTAACCACAGCCCTTTTCTACCCATAAAAATGAAAATCCTAGAAGCATGGAGCCATACTGATTTATAAAATCTAACCTTCTTTGCTCTATTATGAATGCTCATGTCCATTTCCAACAGTTTTACAGTACCCCTTTGTTTTTTCATCAGAAAGAAACAGAATTCTGAAATCCTAATTTTCATTCCACTCGATATGTTAGAAAAAATAGTGAAATGTAAGGCATCTAATCACTGGGATCTTACCCCTTGTTGCAAAGAAACCACAGAGTCTGGAGAATGTCCAGCCTTGAAATTAATGACTGAGTGTGATCCACAGAGAAATAACTTTAACCACAATTTGGCTAAACCTTAAAGTCTGCATTTTTATTGGTTTTGGCATCTGCAACTCTATTTCTAGCGGATTCACTTCCCTTGAGATAAGCACTGAAAGAAAGGTGACTAGTCCTAAACTTGAACCCTTAGTAGTTTTTTTTACTTTCTTTTTGGAGATTTAAATAGCATTAATTACAGTGTAAGCAGAAAAGTCGATTGTCTCACAGTCTGACAGCATTTGGGTTTGTTGCCAAGATGTGAGTCCTGTGCTAAGTAATTACATTCAAATGGGACTTGTTCCAACACTGACAACAGCCTTGGAATCAACACCGTAATGGCTTTTGGCTCTCACTTGCCTTGAACGTGGCTTGTGTAAGCTGTAAAGACCTGTTAAACACAAGACATCCAATACCTTCAGCAGCCACTGAAATGAATCAGATGCAAATAACTAAATCGGAGAAGTATACAAAACTAGTCTAGTCTTGACCTTCTCTTCCTGATGGACAGCAATACTGAGAAGGTGACAACTGCAGGTAACCACCACGCTTTGTTCTCCATGTAATTTTATATTGCAAACATGATTATGAAAACATCAGGAAGACCTTTGTGACCACCATCTTACCCATGAGAAATGGACTGCAACCACTGACACAACACACAGGGAGGTAAGTAGACTTCTCCACAACGCTGTCCACCAAACCTGGCTCTGGATGGATGAAGGTTTTTCTTTATCTACAGCTAACAGAGCCATGCATAGCACAAGGCTGGGTGTTAGTGGGACACTTTCCCCAGGCATCTGTTTTGTGTCCCTCTCTTAAGGGGAAGGGGGGATCCAAGATTTGTGGATGCTTGTGGTCTAAAGGAATCACAAAAGTCAGAGAATCGACAAAGCTTACAACGTTTTATTCGTGAATTATACACTTCGCATGGAAATTGGTATGTTAGTTCCTTATCTCCTAAAGTAAGCACATGGCAATGTGTGTTCGATACGGGGTAGGTTGAAAGGGAAGAGCTGGAGAGACAGATGGATTAAAGAGCTGGAGAGAGAACGAAAGGAAGAAAGAAAGGGAGAGAAAGAGACTCTGGCTCCACCATCAATCCAGCTGATGAGGTTTCCAGGGTTCTGTGGTGCACTCACACCAGGGCTTCATGAAGGTTCCATTTTATGGGTAAGTAACTTATCTCCACCCTGGAGAAAATTTGTTGCTTTTTGTGCAAAATCTGGAAATGGGTCAGAGGGCTTCGGGGTCTTTGGTGGTCTTGATCCCTCCCTACAGTCCGTGCCTTTTTCTCAACCACCTTCCTGAGTCTGCACTGTACTGTGCTGTGCTTCCAGGAGCCAGAACAAGGACTTCTGCCACAGAAAAGTGCTGCCCTACCTCTGTATGGCCACCTTTTCCAGCCACATCCTGTTCTTTCTCACAGCATGTTATTACCTACAATCCTTGGCTGGCTCCACAGTTCTCTGACTGTTGGTGTTTGAGACACACACAATAGCTCCCTTATCTTTCAGGCTTGTACAATCTGTCATTAAGAGGCTGAAGCACATGGCAGAAGGTGGGACCTGGGGGACCTCCAGCATTGAGGTCTACATATGAACTAGCAATTCATGGATTACCTTGTATTGCCTGGTATTGCACTTTTAGAGCATAATTTACTGATCCAGGTTCTGATTTAGGATGGGATGAACGATACTTAAAACAACTATTATTTACTACTGCTGCTTACTACAAATTGCTATTTAATAATACTGTCTTTAAAAAAATCAGACTGTGATCTCAGGCCTGTGATTACATTCGCTTGCTTATGTACATCTCTATTGGGCTTGGGGAATCTCACTCAGACTTCCCAGAAGGTGTTCTGGGCAAATTTCAGAAAATACATCTGGAAAACAGGATCTTTTAGATCTGCTTTTCACCAGCAGGGAAATCATGGAAGTAGCAGGCAGGGGATTAGAGTACCTGGAAAAGATTAGCGGGTCTTCTTGTGACAAACAAGAAACACAGAATAAAATCCATCAAGAAAAGTAAGCAGAATAAATTCAGGGAGCTGGCAGTTAATATTCAGTAGAAATATATGTAAAGGAAAGGGATCAGGCAAACTGGCAACCCTATCTAAAAATAAAAGCAAAGAAAATTAGAAGTGTTGCAATAAAGTAATCTGAAGCAAAGACAAATGCAGAAGAAGCAGAGGAAACAAAAGAGGTGCTCAAGCTGAATCAGAGGTGCTCAGTAACCTGAAGTACAAAGAGGAACCAGACAGCAAAGCACATCTCAAACAGCTAAGGACCAGAATTAAAGCAAAGTAGAAGCACACAAAACATGAAAATCAACACAGACCAATTAACAAGTAATGTAAGCAACAGATATCTATTAGACAGTCAAGGGAAGGTAATGGGAATGGTATTGCTACTCTCAGTAAAAAGGGAAAGCCAGAAACAGAAGGTGTCAACAAACACTTAATATCTGCATGGCTTGAACTGAACAGCTGGTTGTCACCAGACAGCAAATCCACAGTCAGCCTCTGCAACTGACCTGGCGGCAGATTAAGAAAAGGGCAAATCAGAGTTAACTCAAATAATCAAATATCCACATAAATTATGAGTGGTTAGGCGGAACACACATCTGCTACATCCATGTTCTGAGCTGGCCCATCACACAACACCTGCAGCCTCAGAGGCTCAGTGGGTTGATCACCTTGGAGCTGTGAGCCCAAATCCGCTGATACCTAACCTAAAAAACGTACCAGCCTTCCTGCTTCTTCTTATCAAATGGCTAAGAGGAGAAGTATACTTATTTTCTGGTTAGTTTTACCTTGGTTCAAAAATCCAAAGTCAAGCAGGGCTTAGAAATCCCAAAGACAGCGTAAATAGATGATAATTTCCTTGTTTTGTTCAACATTGTGAAGCTGTCACAAGAGTTTCAGTACCTTGCTTTAGAAAGCTCTGCTGTGCTGAAAGCCCTCCCTTCAGCTACCAAGAAACTGCCCTAGCCTAATACAAGCTGTCAGTAAATAAGAGTATAACAGAGGTCAAAGCCAGTGTGCTGGAAAAGATAAGAATGAGGATATTTATCTGATGTTTATGATATTGGAGATGGACAGTCATGTTCAGGTAGCTTCATCTTATGACAAATATAGGAAAAACTTTTTTTTAAATTATTGCTTCACTTAATAGGTGCATTTTATATAATAGACACTTATTTCAATAATATTTGGCATACCTATTTGTGTTACTCAGAAATAAATGAGACTGCTTCTACAGATTCTTCCTCTGTCAATTAGAATTGCCCAGTTTATCAAATCCTGCTTCTACACTTGTAGGTATGAAGGGCAAATACTAAGCTGGAGAAATAATTTAGGAAAAATAATGAACTAAAATTCAAACTCTCTTTTTTTCTTTCTAAAGATGTAATAATGCATTTATTAAAAAAATGTATTCTCTAAATTCTCTTTCCAGTACAAAAAAAAAGGTATGTAATTATCAAATAATATTAATTCAACTAAAATTTGAAAAGACAAGTCCGAAACAATGAAAGTGCCATATTTCAGACTGCCCTTGTCATACTAAATTGGCCTCCCTTTGCTGATGTATAACAGTAAAATCCTTAATCACATGACTGCCTACTATCCTAGCTGAAGGATTGCTGCCTGATGCAATGGCCCCTGTGGATTATATTAATAGTTCAATATAGTGCAGACACAGGTGGAAAGACCCATCAACAGGGCAAACCAAATCTGTAATTCACAGAGAATCCTTCACTAGAAAAAAAATAATCCAGAATAAAAACACAAGACCCATATAAATTTCAATGAATATGTAATTGAGAATTTCAGAAGTGTGACAGCCACAAAATCTTGAGGCATATACTCTGTGGAAAGCATTAAACTAACAATTCACAGGTAGGTCAGAAAAGTTTGAAATTCATTTTAAAAGCTGAGATTTAACTGAAATACCTCAAGTTTCTTTGGCTCTGAGTAAACCACAGGCATCTCTCCCACAGAATCTTGCCTGCCTTCAGAGAGTAATGACAAGGACTCCATGCTCCTACAAGGAGCTGGGGAAACTCAAGCAACTATTTCTTCCCAGCCCTGTCCTCCAGAGCCAAAACCTGGGACTGTTTGCCTCTGGAGACCTTGGAGCAGTCTGGTCTGCACAAGCAACTCTGCTCCATTCCAGGAAAGAAAATCAATTTCTTGATCTTTAAAATTTCACAGTCTACCACACCCGCCTTAAAATCAGGAGATGATGATCCAGGAACCAAGAAGGGTTGTACCTTGGCAGGCAATGTGGTGGACAGTCAGTCTGGAGACCTCTGGAGCCTGTGCATTTAACCAACATTCCTCTCTTGGTAGTGGGGAAAGAAACAGAAACACCACTTGCTTTCACACCATGGGACCTCTGTAAGCAATTTTTGGTTTCAAAGTTCCAACTCATTCTATGTTTTTGAGCAATGATTATTATTGTCTGCCAGCTTGAAATTCTGTAATTTGTCCAACTCTCAATAAACTCAAATGGATGTAAAACCTGACGACTAAGGACATGTAAGGGTCAACATAAATCTAGACTGGTAATGTTAGAGTCATTCTGAAGGCAATGGACTGCGTGTATGGTGAGAATAATGTCTATTAATTTTATTAAAGCAATGGATGGCTGTTAACAATAAATTGGGGTCTTCAAAGGGCACTGAAATTATTCAGAGACCTTTTTTTCATCCCTCTTTCAATTTTAACATCTATTGGCAATATTAAGTGTCTAAATGGATGCAGAAACCAAATCATGTGCCAGAGTTCATCTATAGCAGAAGCAGCAGACAATTTAGATTACCAGTTTGGTTATTACTAACAGTGCAAAATTACTGTGAATGAGGCAAAGTAAGAATATTCTCACAGACTTTTCCTTTTAAAACCATTTCCTGTATTTATTTTGGAGGTGAATTCTGCTATGTTTATAGCTGAATCTCCTGGATAATTATTTACAGCCAGCATTTAGTTTCATTATTTAGGCACAAATACTTCTAGCACCTATGCAAAAACGTAACTTTATTAATTTTGAAGTTCAGTGGGACAATCCATTGTACATGAAGGCAAGCATCTGAATAAATCTTCATATGATCAGAGCCTTAATTTGTATAAGAAGGATTAGTTGTTAGAGTAATCTGTTGCTGGTTTAAGTTCTTCCCAAAATACCAGATGTGAGGAAGAATGCCCAAAGAACAAAGTAGACATGACATCACCTAATTAACATTGTAGAAATAACAGCAAGCACGCAACATAATCCAACACATGGCAGATACGGACAATTTGATTTAATCTTTCTGCAAATCCAAAGTAAAATTAATGTAAACTGCAGCTAAATAGTCAACTCATCAGCCAGTGCATCAAGTCCATTCTTAAACAATGAGAGATTGTTAAAGAGCGTAACTTCTCCCCTTAAAAGTGAGTTTCAGTTTTCTGGATAAAGCCAGCTCATTTCAAACCAGGATGCTGATCTTGCCAGATCAGATCACACACGTATTAGTTGATGAAGCAGTCTGACTTCCCTCAGGCAGCATCACTTCAGCCTCCCAACTGGCAGCAAAGGAAAATATTCCTGTTTAGAAGTTATGGGGCCACCGCAAAACCCCTCTACAACAACCCTCAAGCTGCTATTTATATTTTGCCCCCACCATGTAATCACTGGAAGCATCCAATTTTTCTGAAGACCAAGTTGAGCACTGCTTAAGGGCAGCTGAGTCCTGGATGGCTAAGAGGGTTAACCACCCTGCAAGTGTACTTTTCTGAACAAACAGCATTGGGAACTGCTTCGTCTGTTGCTAAATCCTAACTGGAACAAAATTATTTTTCTTTGGTATTAGCCTTATCTTAGACTTTCAGAGAAGCCTGAGCAGGTTTCATCCTACTTTTGCTGAACCTGTGGCAAAGTTTCTACTGAATTCATGAATGCAGGACCTGGCCTGAGTAACTGCTGTGCTGTGGATTACAAAGGAACAATGCAGCTATTACCACGTATTTCTCTTCAAAGGCATTTTTTTCCTCCTATTTTAATTAAGGAGTTGACCAACCTCTCTGGTGTGCTTTACTTACCAATGCTATAGATATAGAGAATTAACTGTCATTGCTATGCCTAAAAAATCCATAACATGGATTGGTCAGCTGGTACCAATTTCACGTTCACACTGAGCACCAGCAGGCAGACCGAGCAGTCTTGGACAAGGTGCAGCCATTTGTGTGCTCCTGGAACCAAGCTGACTGCGCACAGAGGAAAAGTGTTTGCATGTTCCTGCATCCGTGCTTAATCTGTAACCCAGGTGAGCTTCCAGGCACCACTGCTAACATGGTCATTTTTAAAATCTATTACTTACTCACTTGATTATAAACTGAAAAAGGTGAATACTGACTGATTTTTCCCAGTACTATTCAGCTCAACTTGCTGTTTTTTTTTTTTTAACTTTGCGTAATTTGACAATATTTGATTCTGTTTTGCAAGTGAGAAATGAAAAGATTGTATTGTAATAACAAGAAAAGAATCTGTTGAAGCCTTACAGTCATCCAAAGTTGTTTGTAACTCTTTTAAGTTTGAATAACAGGTAGCAGTAAAAGTAGAAATTTAAATTATTAATATAATTAAGGCACTGGGAGTTTAATAGCAATCTGAATTAATTCCTGTGAGCAATGTGAAAGGGTTTTAAAGCCTTTATTTAAAAGATACATTTAAAAAATATATATCTGAAATTCTAATCTCTACCATATCGATGTTGTTAATTTTTTTTCAGTTTGGAGAAACATTTATTCACTGCAATAAAAGTTAGAGGCTTATAAGTATATCTGTGTGATTACATCAAGGGCAAAGCAAAGATGGTTGGAGTCAAAATTACAGTTCCAGCCTATAGCTTGTGGGGCAGATCTGCAGAGTGCATTTCCACTCTCTTTTTATATTTTTCTCATTGTGACAGTGGAAGTTTTTCATAATGCTGGCTGGGGGTTGAAGAGAAATACTTCACAGAGAGGTACAGACACCATCCCAATACCTGCTCCAAATCTGCACCGTCCTTGGTCACCTGGCTGTCTGAGCTCTCAGTCCTTATGTTCACCTTTATGCAAAAAGTCCAGCTGTATCCCAGGCAAACTTCTTCTCAATGTGAAAGCAAGATTTTGTCCAGTTTTCTCATTCTTTAACTTTAGGTCATCCCAGTTGAAGGTTTTGGTGCCCTGCAGTGCCTCCCTCCCCCAAGTACACACTTGGCCATAGGCAAGGAGGTGCAGTGGGGCACACGAACACATCTGAGAGCACCTGGACCGCCAAAAAACTTTTTACAATAAGGAGCTTTCACCAAGTCCCTGCACAGTCTATCCTGGCCAAGGGCTGCCTAAAATTGCAACCTCCCAATCTGAAGATCATCTTCATTTCTTTTTGGCTTTTTTTTGAATTTCCAAAAGGCTGAAGAGATGTTCTTGTCACTTGGGGAGGAGGCTTTGCACATGCAGCTGCTGTGAACTCATTACACCTTTAAGGGATTTGCTACCTCTGTTTAACTGAACAATTTGACAAAGTGACTCTTTGGAGGATTCTCTGAAGTTAATGGGAGATTTACTAGTTACTTCAGCAGTAGCAGGATCAGGTCCTTTGACTTCATTATGCATGTCATCCATCTTCACATGAACAGGCTGACAGGACAGGAATTGAAATTTCACAGTCTGTGGTATATTTAGGGATTGTTTAGATTGCATTAGGCTATGGAAAATACTGTGCTGACCACATAATCATCCTTCAGATATTGATCTAACCCCTGTCTGCTCAAATTTGTTCTTCCAAATCACATTGCCTGCAGCTACCTACCACTATATTAAGGTAATATTGCAGTGACACTGCTGAGATCCATGTTTTTTTCCCCAGTGGAAATCAACAGTGAAACCCCAACTGACCTCAACAGTGCAGGATTGTGTGCTCTGGATACCATTTTCAGCACCACATTTCCCACTAAAATGGGTGCATGTTTTAAGCTGCAATGCTCAAAATCAGACAGTAATCTCCCAACTCAGCCCAATAATATAGTGTTTAGCTTTGAGGCATAGGAAGGGGAATACATTCACAGAAATCACACCTACACTGCTGCACAGCATTACCTAGACTAGCACTACATAGACTGTCCCTGAACAAATTAGTGGGAATGATCGGGGAATGTGGCAGATTCCAAAACCACTGTATAACAAGGCTAACATACCTGTCTGCAACAGAGCTAAAATGTCCCCAGGACAATATTGTACTACCATGGCTATACTGCTTCCAGCACAGCATTAGCTTGTTCCAAGACAGCTAAGGTACCTCTGGGTGGTGCTGTGTTGCCATATTTTGATTTAGACACATTTTTAGACGTTTGCTGAACTGGATCAAAATATGCACTTAGTAGAACAACACCATAACCTGGATCTCTGTTTCAACCATGGATTTGGAATGCAACTGTAAAGCACTTGGACTGGCTGAAAAGGGCACACAAAGAGAATGGTTATCAGCAGGCCAGAAAACTGGGGACTTTGCCAGCACAGCATAAGGTGGAATAAGACCGACAGGACTCTTAAAGCTGAGCCATTGCCTCTTAGGTAAAAGGCAGGTCTAGCAAAGAGCTAATTGCAGAAATAAATAGCAAAATATTATGTCAGTTCTGTAAGTGCAATTCCTCCAGCAACAAAGAGATGCAGATCACAAGACCTGGAGTTAACATAGGACCTCCATGAACAGGTCAAAGGATGCTTCAGAAATTAAATTCTGTTTTATTTCCATAGTGCGCTTTGACTAAAATGCTACGTCACTTCAAAGCATCCTTTGTCCTGAAGGGACCGGATGGAATTAAGGTGATGGAATTTCTTCTTCTAACACCTTACACACTGTACAAACTAAATGTAAGGCTCTACCAAAGCTATACAGATTTGGGTTTTTGCAGTATTGTAAATTATTGCCCCCAGGTCAGAGCAGTAGGCTGCCTGATCCTTCTTCCTAAGATTTGCTGTTAATTCAAATAACACTAGTATCCCAAGTCATGCTACTTTTCTTACTTTTCTTAGAATCCAAGATCCCATGTTTAGCAGACCATATAAGAAACTAAAGTTTTTTTCCTTTTAATTTAGTTTGTGGTAATTTCATGAACAAGACAATTCAGAGATGTAGCCAGGGTAGGTGTTACCTGAGGTCCTGTGCTACCTCCAGATCTTGTGATCCGTATTTCTTTGTTGCTGGAGGTGTTGAAGGGTTTGCTCTGTCTTTTGGGTTCTTTTTCCAGTTCGTGAGGTTCATTGTCCATGTCACCAGCGCACACAGTACAGTTCAGTGCATTGGGTTAATAGGCTTCAGTAACCTGTCCCAAAAGCAGCAATATTTCCCTCAAAACCCTCAGCTTATTCCTACACAATATTATTTACTCTTGACTACAAAACCTTGTATTCAGTTTCTGCTTTCATGGATTCCATGGCAAGGGGAAGACATCCTGCCAGAACACAGGATTTTCTCCAAAAAGCCTTGTATATCCATAGAAAATATTCTTACAATAAATAGCCTCCTCTCTTGAAGGATTCCTCCCCAACTCATCAAAGGCTTGACAATTTTCATCAACTCTTGAAAGAGACATCTCTTTAGCGTCTTTATACTCCCAAAAGAGTGGCAAGGAAGGAATATTCATAGAAAACTTTATCTAGAAAAAGCAGCAAACTGTCCATGTCAGGGTCAAGAAGATTTTAGAACCCATTAATAACACTTTCAATAAACCAATAAAAGATGTAACTACAACACTGGCCTATACTTACTTATGAGTTTGACTTTTTCTTCATGAAAAATTAATCTGTCAGTCGTTTTGACATCGGAAAAAAATTAAAATGGAACTTGAGAAAGCAATTTGAGAAAGACAATAGTTCATATTGTATCAATTATTCTGAAATTATGTTTTGATACATGCTATGTTTTCCAAGTATACTCACAGTATCTCACTTCTGATATTTTTGATTCTTAGATTTTGCAATAATGTAAATATTTCCAAGAATTTCATTTATTGGTTTGTATATTATTAAGTTATATATTTGAGATAACTAGTATAAAGTTTAATTGTATGTATTAAAGTAAATGCGTAATTGGATTGCAATTTAGGAGGTTATTTGCTGCAGCTAAATAGATGTGCCTGAGGTCATGAGGTCAGCAGAGGCAGGCACAGACTGAGATCAGAATGGGAGGCGAGAATACTCAAACACCTATCAGTATAGTAATAAAAATGACACAATAATGACAATTACTTTTCTCCTAACTTGAGCTTTGGATCTTGTTTTGCTTTGTTCTTGTACCATACAGCTGTCAGAGTGCTGAGTAGCAAACAGGTATCATTCTTCCTCAAAGAGGAGTGTTTGATGTCAGAAATCAGTCTTGGTCTAAAGGAAAAGGTCCAGAGCTTCTGGCTGTGACTAAGAGAGTCTGTGTAAGATCCTCAAATTCTCTTGGGATGATCAGCATGAAAAGTTTTGAGCTGGGGAGCTATTCAAGGCTTGGGTCAAAGATTCTGAAATTGCTGTCTTGCCTTGCCTGTCACCACTCCATCAGCCACCTTAATGTGGTTCAGTATGAAGGATCCAATAAATAACACCTGCCATTGCCTGCCCAGAGTGAAATCAGACACAGCTCCTCTCAGTAACTCTTCAGGCATGCTGAGGACGAAAAACCTTATGTCTCCTGTCCACAGATCTGACAGAAAACAGGTGCATGCCTAATTCTGCCTCCCTGTGGGCCCCACTCCGGCGTCCTTCACAGCTCGCAGCCAGCTCACAGCTCCTCTAAACACACAGACAACGCTCTGGGCCAAGAGGAGGCCTCCAGTTCCTTGAAGTAGCCACAAAGGCACAAAAAGTGTTTCAAGCCTCCAAGAAGTCATGCCAAAGCCTTCGTGAGCCAGGAGGTACGTGGCATAGAGGAGAGGTGATGTTGCAAGGTGGTGAGGCAGCAGAGCCCCACAGTCCTCCTTGGTGGGAGCGCGGCGGGGCTGGGGTGTGAGGAGCTGTGCACAGCAGTGGGAGCAGAGAAGGGGAGCTGGTAGGTCCCCAGGTCGTGGCAGGACCAAGTCATAGAGTTGAGTCTATAAATGGAATAAAGCGCCACCACTGCCAGGCCTAGCTGAATGGAAGAGAGAGGTGGGGGTTAGGAGTTAGCATCCTTGACTAGGGGAAAGAAAAAACCACTCTGACAGATTGTGGACGGAGATGAAGGGGTCAGCGGCCATATGCAAGGCTGAGGTCTGTAAATACAACCCTTTCTCGCTTCCAGGCTCGTAGTGTAGAAATCAGATTTGAGCGCCCGACGGAAGATGCCGGGCCCGCCACACAACGCGCGTCCCGGCCCCACTTTGGAGGCGGTGACGGTGACGGTGACGGCGCAGGCGCCCCGCGGGCGCTGCCCGCAGCACGGACGCGCCTCACGGCAGGCAGGACTGCTCTCTGCGCACAAGAGGGCCCTGCAGCCTCACCTTCCACGCTGAGGGACCCGGGCGGGTAACGCTGCGGAACAGCCAGTCCCACGCTGCTCGTGGGAGGCCCCCGCGAGGCAGGGACTGTCACAGAGTCAGCGCGACGTCCTTGCCTGATATGAATGTGTACGTCACCCCAGTGACTCCTTCTAAACCATAGGAGTAGGATTTGAGGCACGGCAGGAAAAACAAGCCTCGATGAGAGAGAAATAAATAGTTTTCAGGGACCGTCAGTTAGAGTTGAAAGGTGAAACACGGGACCCGTTTTCCAAGTGCCGTGATGTGAGAGGGACCTGTCCCGGCTGGTTTTGTAGCGTTGCAAACAAAAGCAACGCAGATAAATGACGACGCGCACGGAGCATAAGCAGGGTTCGTTTCAGCAGGCGTATGGCAGAAATACCTCCACTGGCAGGGGAACAGTGTCAAACAGATGAGGGCAGCCAGGCTCACGGGCATGTTTCCTCAGCTGGCAATGCCCACACGGTGCCACCGGATGAAAAACGACTGGAAGAAGCGCAGACTCTGGCTGGGCCCTTTCCCACCATCTCCTGGTATCCCTGGGGGAGTCCTGCGCTGAGAAGGCTGTGAGCACTCCTGACCAGGTTTGCGGAGAAGAGCAACCAGTCAGAGCGAGACACACAGAAAAGACTCCAGTGCGCTAGGAAAAGTCAGACCCAGCTCCTTGCAAAACACATGCACGAAACTCGACTCCTGCTGCAGAACCGGGAGAGGCCAGAGAGGAATAATGTCTCAAGAAGCGTAATCCTGGTCAAAGCTTTCCATTTCCCCAAGTGTTTCTTCAACCGAAGAGCTGGGTCCATGCCTTCCCGCAGTGAGCTGCAAGCGAAAACCAGCACGACATATTCTCTCCCTGTCATTTCTTCTCATTGCTGTGTGCTGGTGTTGCTTTATCTAAAAGGAAGCAGGATCAAACTTCAAAAATGTTCCAGACATTGCAAATAAACTTTTTTTTTTCTCCCCAAGTGCACTATTTGTACTACTTCTAATACCAAACAAGAGATTTTTCCTACAATAACTTTTTTTCAGTGCTTGGAGGGAAACCATTTTTAACAGAAAGCATGTCAAAATAATATTTCATACTTTATATTTAAAATTCTTCAGCTACATTCTTATTTTTTCTCCCTTAACATCAGTAAACCATTAAAAATATTTTTAAGGACGACTATGACAATGGGAGTCATATGTAATCATCTGATATAAAATAACCACAGGTACAGCACTCACTCCCTGTGCCCTCTTGAACCTCTGTATCACCCTTTAGGAAAACCAGTGGGATGGCACAACCTCAATCACACTATAAAATTTTTCCTGTTGTCTTAACAGTTACGACAAAGTTGTAACAGGAGACTTGCAGCAACTCTTAGGACTACAGATCAGAACAGATATTTAGAGTGTTTGCAGAAGACATGAACAATAGACCCTTGAGGAGTGAAAAAAGCAAGCAAGTGGAACAGCCAGACACACTCAATACACATCAATCCCGGGACAGGGGGAAAAAAAATTGGCCAAAGCTGCACAACTAACGTGGTCAGTGAGAGGTTTGTTCATCATGTGTTTCATATATTGACTAATTACAAACATTTTTTCTTGGGTTCACTTCCAGGTGCAAGGATGAAAATCAGCTTACCTCAGAACAATCTAGAGCTCATTTAGGCATGGCTGAAAATTATCACAATTAATAGCTTGTCCAAGGCTTGCAGAAGTAATATTTTTGCCAGACTATTTGTGCAGTGCATTTGCCAGCCATTTTCTGCTGCATTGCTGCATATCAAGTATTTATTTTTATTCTAAATATTTGTATTTGTGAATCAATGACTGAAATGTTATTGTGGAAACACACTCTGGAAAGAAGTGGGCTAACAGCAGCTCGTAATTAAGTTATTTTAATGCACCATTTGCTTCAGACTCAGGTTCCTGTTTATAATTTCTTGTACATCAGCTGCCCTCAAGAGTCCTTGTTAAAGGAAAATGGAAAAAAGAAATTAAAAATATAAGAAGTGTCAGTTCCCTGTTCTCATTGTGGTCCAAATTTAGGAAGTTGTGTCTCAACTACCTCTAGCCAGCAAAGAATTTAAGACAGCATTTGATTCTAAATGCTAGGTAATGTCCTACTGAAAGAAAAATAAAATACATTCTTAGACACTGAAGTGGATTGTCATTATGGCTACTGAGGGATTTGGCCATTTAAAATATAATGTCTAATTTAAATTAGAGATTTCGCCAGCCATGAGAGGAGAAACATAAAACAGTTTCCTTGGCCACTCATCCAACACAGCTGCATCAGGCAGGCTGAGGGCTCCTTGAATGTCCCCATCTATCCCTGCAGTAGAAGAGGGTGAGGCAAGCGGAGGCTGTCACCTGTCCCAGCTGTTGTCTCCAATGTGGGGATATGCAGCTGGACACATCTCTGCCTAATGCCTGTACATGGTTATATTCCGCTCAAGACACTATTACTGTTAAAAACCAGAGGAGCCACAAAATAACAGAAGTAGCACCTTGTTCAGTGGAAATGTCAAAGTGACAGCTTTGCCAAGTTGTGCCACTCCTAGAGTCCTCTGGTATTGGGACATGGGGTCATTCCCACATAGGCAGACTGCCTGCCACAGCCACTTCCCACTCTCCTTTATTAGCTTTTTATAGAAAGGACATGGGATGAATGATACTGCATTTACCAGTACCAAACAAAAAATGTAACAGATCACTTCTTGAGGACACAGTGTTAGTTCAGAATTTCCCTCCACTTCTGATTTTGTCTTCAGCTCCTACTACTTTGACTAAGGTTCAGAATCCTACTGGAATAATTGTGTTATAAAGAGATGCTTCCCTGGTCCATGCCAATGGATTCAGAAAGCTATTAGAAGAAGTGGAATCAATTAATATTTAGAATAAGTTCACAAGTACTTCTGCCTATTTTATTACCCCTAGACACTTTCTGTCTGCTTTGAGATTCACTGTTGGTTATTTAGGTCAGGTTTATAAGCTAGTCTCATTCCATGCTTCTCTCAAGCATCCTGTGAATCCTGTGCAGAATTCAATTTGCTAAAGATTTATGAGTCTTTCCCATTCCAGAGTCATATACATCATATGGAAACAATTGTGCAATGGAGAGCTCCAAGGAAGTCCCTCCCTGGCTGTCTCCAGAACTGTGTTACAGATGAATAGCTTCTGAAAAGAACCACCATAACAGTATCATAGTATTTTTTCTTGTTGATCTTTTAAAATTTAATTTATCCCATTTTGCCTTTGCATCTGAATGTTTTCTAACCAAGTCCTTGAACGTTACCAGGGAAGCAGGCAAGGGAAAAAAAGACAGAAACTGCTCTTTAGTTTCAGCCACTGGCTCCAGTTAGAGCAAATGGACTGAAATGTCCAAAAATTGAACCCCCTAAAGCTGTAGTCAGAATATTGGCATGTGTGTATTCTAGCCCATCATCTCTTCGAATGAAGATACACAGGATAAACATTGCTTTTAAATTATCTAACGTCTTGTAACTGAGTTGTTACCTTGTCTGTAAATAATATTCAATGCAAAGAGAGCAACAGACAAACTGCATTTGAATGGGGTTTGTCCAGCATACAGATATAATACACACTGGGGAGAGATCCCCTGTACTCAGACAACAGACCCACCTAGTGCAACAGCCGGCAGTGATCAGAAGCAGAAACCACTTTAGAAAACAGGACAAATATAAGGCAGTTCTCGCCTGCTCTGCATTACAGCTTCAAGCATTCAGAAGGGTGGTATCCAAACCATTATTTTTAGTAACTAAAGACTAGTGTTTAGTAACAGTGCTTAATCCTCCTTAAGTTTGTCTTTACCCATCTTCAGCTTACACATACATCTGACCTAAAGGAATATATTTCCAAATCACCATAAAATGTACATATTATTCTATAGTAAATTATATAAAGAGGTCTCTTAGATGAGTGGTTTGTATCTGAAATGTTATTTTTTCACAATGGCTGAGTCGCTTTGTGGATTAAAGTACAACTAGGACCCTTGTAGGGCTTTTTTTTTGAAACACAATAATATCTCGTTGCAGTATTTTACCAGAAAGCTTCAAAACACGTGTTAAAAGCAGAATTAAACCATGTGAATGTAGATAAAATTGATTTTTCTCATTGCCATATCATTCACAGGTAAAGCAATGACTAACACAAGAGCACAAGAGTCAGTGTTAGAGCCAGGAATAAATATAGACATCTTACCATTCAAGACCTCGCACTAGACATTAGGCTGCATTTTCTTTTCCAATTTATTACACTGTGAGACTAAAAAAACCTGGAGACCCTTTAAATGTGTCCCTGCTTTACAACAGAATGTCCTATGAATCCTTTTTTGTATTCATTATGACTGTGGTTCATGACAACTGCACAAAAAAACCCAACTACTTTTATTCCATGTGCATAAGACGCTCTTCATGAAATAATGAGGAATTGGTATATATATTTCCTATACCTAATTAACATTTTGTAGTTAGGCTGACCAAAGTTTACCTAAGTGCTATCCTGGCATATAGTTTATACTTCCAGCAAAGTTGCTTTCTGGTGGAGACAGGGTATGAACCTTTTTAGTCCCAGACAAAGCAAGGTTGATATGTACCTAACCTGTACAGTCTGGAACAAAATGGGAGACTCCTTGAGAATTAAAAAATGGACTAACCACTCCGATTCTAATCTCAGTGCAAGAAGGGTTCTGATTAACCACTCTTAGCCTATTCAGAAATGTGTTCTTACATGTGCTTGATGCAAAAACCTTATAACAATAATTCTATATTTCCTGAACAAGGATATTTGGCATTCTCTTTGGTAATGATGCAGAACACGTGGAACTCAGACTGTGCATTTCATTCTTCTCAATTTGACATCAACAAACCATTTATGAAATCTCTTTTAGCATTCTTCATATGTAATTTACCTTGGAATTTCCAGATGCTCTCTCTTTTGTGACAGAAAGTTCCAGGTGGTCTGCCAAGTGCTCTGTTCTTTTAACCAACCACTGGATATTTACATCATGTAATCACAATGGATGTATCATTGTCATTTATACCAGCATTTCCAATTTAACATACTGTCCCTTTTCCAAATAGTAGAGCAGAACAAATAAATTTCATATCAAATTTCCCATTTGCCCACTCTATATGTTATTAACTGCTGTAATATTTTTGCCAGGAACAACTGACTGCAAGTAGCACTTGCAAAAGATCTCACATGCAATAACTTGATCCACACAGTAGTCTATATGGTTTTGGATATTTTCTTACTGTTCAGAGCACCAGAGGAGTGTTTGCTTTTCTAATTATTACTACTGAAAGCCTTTCTCACCAAGAGAAGTGAGGCAAAGGCAGACAAGAGCATAAAAAAGGAAATTATTATTAAAATAGCACTGCCTGTGTACATGCTGTGCCCTGCTCCTAAAGGCTTATATTTGAAGGTCAAGAGCTGGTATGTCAAAATCTTTTGGCTTTTTCAATACTAGCAAACACTGCTCTGGTATCCCTGTAATATATACACACAAAGGTTGCCAACTTTTGCAATTCTGTCTCTGGTCTCATCCTGTTCTGTAGTTTCCTGCCCGAAGGCCCCTGTGGTAGAACAAAGATCTTCCCCAAAGCTTCAGCTTTCATGTCTAAGGTAAATTTCCATCCCTCATGACTACAGAAAAAAACCTTTAAGAGGAAAAACATGTGCCACCAATGAATGGGGAGAGATTGGTAACTGAACAGAATTCAGAATATGCTATTATAAAATAATTGTGTGATTCTGCCAGGCTGGGTTTGCCTGTGCACATATGCAGAGAACACTTGGCTCGTTTCAGTCAGAGAATGCAGCTCAAAATGTAAACCGTCCAGAGGTGTCCATACCGTGCTTTTCAGCAAAGAATACCTGTTCCTAAATTTACAGGGAGACAAACAGATCAAACAGATTACCTAAACTATTCTGTAAGTTCGGTCAAAATGTAAAGGGCACTCAAGTTACTGGAATAAAGAATTTCCTCCAGATACCCTGTCCCTCTCACTTTAGGACTTTAGTTCACTACTGTTGTGTAGTTGGAAAGCAAATTTCCCAATCACTCCTATTTACTGCACGTTGGCACAGTTTGCAGAGCAGTTTTGGTGCACAAGAACCAGAATCTTTTCAGGAGACATTGAAGTACGCGCATCAGAGCTCTCCAGCCCTTCACAGAGGTGGGAGGTGTGACCCGCTCTGCAGATGGAATCAGTTCCCACACTGAGGGCACATACCAGGCTAAACAAGACTGAAGCTAGTCCCAGGCAAAAGCCCAGAACCACACAAAGGGCAGGTGAAAAGCCTCAACACCCACTGCTTTATATACTGAACCTCTCTTACTTCTCTGAATTAGCCTCCACCACTATGAATTGCCGATTTAAAAGTGCAATATAGTTTGTCATTGACCATTTAACTCAAAGGCAAATAAGGTAACTGATAAACCCACAAAACCATGCTGATGCCAATCAAATGTGCTCCTTTGTCCACCTGCTCCTGTCCTGGGGTCAGCAGCCTGGCTAGAGCTGCACTGGGGCACTTCCTGAAAACCATCCATGGCACACAAATTCATCACTTGGGAACCTCCAAAGACTTTAGACATCTGTCCTTAGATAGCTGTGACAACATTACAGCCATCTGGAAAGAAATACAACTGAGTTCTTCCTTCCTCACTTGGGACTAATAAAAGAATGGTTACTGTTTTGCCATAAAGCTCTTGCACCAGGAGTAGTCACCTGTCCCTCCGTGCTGTGTCCCCAACAGTCCCGCTCTACCCTCCTGCTGCTTTATCCCTTCTCTGTGCAGATGCACCAGGTGCAAGGTGGGTGATATCAGAGAACCAGGCAGGAGACCATCTGAGCCATTAACTCAGATTTTCTCTTCTAATGTCAGAAGATTCAGCCAAATAATTACAGCACACAGCTGGTGTCTGCTAATACACTTTAAATTTGATAATCTGTCCAGAAGCAAAGAACATTTTTATTCAGTGCAGGTTGGAAAGACAAGGCAAGAGAATTGAATGAGACAAGGTGTTTTCAACCTGGTCTTTTTCATTACTGTGCTTCAGTTCTATCGACTTGAAGACTAGAGCAGCAACTAGGCAAACAAAAGACTTCTTTTTCTTCTTCAGAAGCTACATAATTTAGGCAATAATTTTATAATTTTTTTTTTTTTTTTTTTGCTTCAGACTGGCAGAGTCTTAGCAACCCTTCTTTGTCAGAAATGTGCCAATTACATTCTTGTCCTGATTATCAGACAACTTACTGGAATATGTTGTACCAAGGCAAATTCACTTCTGAACACAAGCCTGTGTGATGAACATTTTAAAGGTATATAGACATACACATATGTATACTAAAAGTAAAATTAAAAAAAAAAAAAGGTGTAAAATCAACAGTCATAATAGCATCTGGAGAAGAAAAGACAAAGCAGTTCTGTTCTGGCATGGAGCTCGGTGCTCAGGGAGGATCATATGGGCCTTCATGTCTTCCTGGAACCCACCTGATCCATACCCTGCCCAAATGGAGCCACCAAAGGCCACAGCCCTTAGAGAGGACACACAAACCAGAGATCCCAAAAACCTTTGTACAGATATTTATCCAGTGCCCTGGCAGGGCTGAGAAATACAAGTGGGTGCCATATTGCCCACTGTACAGATGGGAAAGCAGCAGTTGGAGAAACAGAACCAAGAAACAGAAAAGGAAGCATTTCCCATGAGAGCAATGACTCACACCTGCACATTGTGTCCCTCTTTCTGTGTGACATACCCAATGGAGGTGCCCCATGCTGAGAACCCTTGGTGGGGCTGACAGGGATTTCCTCATCCTGAGAAATTTAAATGAATGCTACAAAGGGACTTTTGACATCAACAAGGAAGCTTTAAAATTCTGTAGAAAAGTGTGTGCATAAGCCTTCTGGGGCCCTTTTCATTATAAAATCAACCAACATGTAGCCGTAGTTGCATGCATAGAGAGGGAACTATGTGTGTAGAGAGCAAAATTTACTACCTTATTATTAAGGCAGTGCTGTTAAACAACATAATCCATCGTGAGAACACTGGTCTTAAACTCTGGAGAAGAACTAATCTTTCTTTGGATATCCAGATGCAAATTATACATACTAATATCTCCACTTCCTATGAAGTATCATGGGGTCATGCTGGCAAACTGGCATGTTGGGAACTGCCCACTGCACAGTCACTCTCATGGGAGGAACATTAAATGATAACAAGCCATCACCAGCCCTAATGCTTATCCCCCCTAGACTGGCCTGCCATGTCTTCAGCTGTTCCTACTCAAAATGCTACAGGATAAGAAGGTGAAGATGAAGGTCATCTCCGCAGAAGGGTTGGAGGGAGGTGCCAGAGTGGCATCCGAGGCATCTGAGGGTCCAGCAGACATGCAAAGGTTACAGGCAGTCTCTGCCAGCAAGGCAGAGGATCTGATGATACTGAGCATTGCCTGTGAAGCGCTTGCTTGCTTGGCAAGAAGTTCATTCACTGGGAATAGTGAAGGAGCAAAGTATTAGCCTTTGTGCTCAGGCTTAGGAAACATTTTAAAATAGACCAGCGGGATATTAAATGAAAGTAGAAAAGCCTACTAAAATATGTGTAATAAAATTGAATCTTTGCATGAGAAAAAGATTTGCAAAGTTGCAGCTATTTAAAAATAGGCAATTTTATAGCTGCATGACAATGCTTAAAGCTACTAAGGAAAAATAAAAATAAAGATATTTTACTTTATTAGATGATATATTTAAATGTTAATTATTAAACAGTTATTTTAAGTAGCTATGGGAAAACATAGGTCATCAGATGTTACCGTGCTATGGAGAGGTAAAAGACATCTCAAAAACTGCCTGGTTTCTGCTGTAATTATTCAAGCCTCAGAACTGCTCCCAGTTCAAGAGGGCTCCTGACCCAGTGTTCCCCAGCTTTGGAAGGTGGGTCCCTCTGCAGATGAGACAGTTCGTTTTAAACACTTTTTATAATGCTTCTTTGCAGCACGCACAGTTTAAACCCTGTTTGCCAGAGACAGTCCACAGAAGGGGGCAGTTTGTGGCATTAAACAGCTGAGAAGTGAAGCAGTTTGAGCTTCTATTGCTCTGATCAGGGACATGAAGCTCAGTGTAGCAGAAACACTCCTTGCCCTTCCTATAGCACTTCTGTACTTCAGTCCAAGGAACCTGGCCTTGTGCCATACCATGTATCTCCCCCACCATACAAGCCCCCCAGACACACACACACACAGAGTCCTCATTCCTCTGTAATCAGGATTTCCACTAACAGCAGAAGCCTACAGAAAAAAAGAAAAATTTACAATTATAAAAACATAAAAAAGAGACATGTAGAGGATGGTATGGAAAAATATTTTCCACAAAGGAGTGGTGGGACCATTTGTAACCTGGGGTAATGAAGTTAAAGTAGTCAAAAAAATGTGAAGCAAAATTGAGGAAGTCATCTTCACAAGGAAGGGGTAGTCAGGCTAACTTCTCTGATCCTACACAGCATGCAGAGACTAGCAAACCCCAGCAGGAATAAATATATTTCAAAATGAACTTATTTCAGATCACTTTTTCCTTTGCTTATCTGTCATGATCAGAGATTGAACCTAAGGCTATCTGTCACAGTACACAGTATCTCTGTCAGAGTGGCTGAGGTAGCTCTGCAGGCTCTGGAAGAGAGCTCTGCACTGTTTTAAGTGTTGGTGATGGGCATGACACAGATCTTGGCAAGTAACAAAAATTTTAGTTTGCTTTCAAAACATGCTTAGAAGTGAAGTCAAATGCCATTTAGCCAACTAAACAAGCTTCAGCTCTCTTGACAGTTTCTCTGCTCCACTTTCATTATTTATTAGTATATATTACTGGGATATAGGAATGCCTAACAGCTGGAACCAAGAAGGAATTCTCATTATGAGAGGTGTTGTACAAGCACACAGCAACAGACAGCTCCTGCTCAGAGAGCTCCTGATCTCCCCAGAAAAAACTGGCACACGCTGGGGAAGGCAAATTGACACATGGATAGAAAGAAGTTTGTTTTGCAGAAAAGCCAGGAATGGTGACTGAACAGCAAATGCTGTTTTTACACTTAGGCAAAGAATTTTCAAGTATTTTGTGCCTTGCTGGGACAATTTTCATGCAAAAGATCCCATCTTTGTTTTCTCACCTGGGACCAACCATGATTATGAACATCATTAGTGAGTTGCCCAAATTCCTTATCATTCCTCAGTGCTTTTTTGGCCCAATTTCCAGTTGAGTTATGTCATTAATTTGTGTTTGTTGAACAGTCAGCTCCTCCCAAATATTTTTTGAATCTTTTGGCTCAGCAGTCAAATTTAACAGAGGGACAAAGGTCTCAACATTATTAAGCTTCTGACAAGTTCTGTAGAAGTACTAAATAATCAGAGAGAGGGGAAAGACCTCATTAATACCCCCGCCAAGAGAAAGACAATACTGTGACCTCAGCTGCTTTCAGAAACTGGGCAATTCCCAGAGAAGTTCAGCCTCAGAAGACAAACCCTTAGAAAATGATTTGCCATTAGTTCTGCTGCTCTTGGGACGATCTGGCTTTGCAAATGTTGGTATTTGGATGATTTGGCTGACAAAAGCAAAAGAACAGAAAAACACATGTCATGTTCATTGCAAAGATGTCATTTTACCTTCTCTTTCAGGGGTCCCACTCTTTCTCCAAGAACAGACCATGAAAAATCCTTCTCCTGCCTGCACTGGGACAATCAGAGCTGTCTAAAGGATTCCCAGACATTTAGCAATAGTTGATTTTTCCCAGCCATAAGAATAAATATATGCAGTCCTTATCCTCAAGAGAGCCCTCTAATTTATTTTATTAGTGATAGCAGGGCTGATTCCCAGACTGTGAAGGGAAAGGGAGACTGTGGTGAAGGTAGGTCTGTTGGATATTATAGAACTGGGGTTGTTTAAGATGCCCACTGGGATGAGTCTATCCTTGTCTGCTCCCCAGTCAACTCTTCCTGGACCCAGCCTGTCCATCAGGAGCCAGTGCCCACTGCCCTGCATGCCTCCCACCAAAGCTGGGCCCTTTCACCAACCGTGTAGAGGTGGTGGTGGGACGGCTGCTGCTTCCCACATTCCTGGTCATACCTGTCACCATTTCTCTTGGCAGGGCTTTCTTTGCTGAAGACTGAACTGGTCTTGGGTGCAGTGGCTCTGGGAGACAAGCAAAGTATTTCAAAGTACAATTTAGCCCAGTGTGGGAATACCCACTCACATGAGGATGTGGCCTGTAATTGGACTCTGCAATGCCGTGTCTTGCTGCTTCACACAGCATCTCAAAACACATCCTGTGCAGTGGCAGTGGATACATCCCTGAAAGAATGCTGTAAACAACACATGCAAAGCATCTGTCTCCTCCTCCACAGCCAGAAGGGCTGGATACTGGTATCAAGGCTGCTGAACAACTGTCCAGTGCTCCCACTGTTTTCTCAAATGCTTCACGTGCAATGGCGAGGCAGAAGAGGAATGATTTAAAAATGGATTTACAAATGGCAGCTCCTGAGGGTCACAGAGTTTTCAGCATTTCTTTCGCACGTGACTGTGCAAAGCATTTGGTGAAGGAAAGCAACAGCTCATCTTAGCCAGAAAGTCATGTCTTATGGCTGAGGTACAGAAGAACTTTGTATTTGGGAGCCTTTGGGAGGGAACCTGAAGGCTTGGTGTGACTCAGCAAAGCAACAGAGACTAACAATGTAACCAAAATGTTTTTGTGTGTTTGAAGCTACAGCCTTAATGACAGAGAAAACTTCAGAATAAAGACACCTTCTTGTTGCTTCACTGTCCTGCACTGCTCATTCCTTTCCCACGTGTGCCACTGGGAACCTGAAGTCTCTGTGACACCAGGAAAATTTTGTGCCTGGGTTTCAGGACAGTGGGACATATTCTGCACATTTCCAAGTGCAAAATTCAGTACATGGCACCATCTTCTCAGCTCAGCTGACCTTCCTCTTGCAAAGCATTGTCCTCAGCAAGCAAACAAACAGTTTAATTTCTGAAAAATAAAGGATTACAAGTAGGGAAAGTATTATGAAAAAAATGAAAGATGGATTTACTTGTGGAAAATCTACTCAACTGGGTATGATTTTTGTGCCTTTTTAATTTATTTTTTCCCCCCATAGTTTAGTTTAGCTCCAGCTTTTGGGCCAATCAGATGGGCAGTCCAGGAACTGAGGGATTTGGAGTGAGCGGTTCCAGCACTGAGCTTTCTCCCAAAGGCAGCCAGCAGCAAGTGAATCAGCTGCTACACCAACAAAAATGACCAAGAATAGAAAGTAGATTTCCAGTCTTCCAGCTTTGCAGCAGTTGTGTTTTTCCATGCAGTGGCAGTGGTGATTACCTTATCTGTGCATACCAGCCAGCCACACAATACAGGAAAAGCCACCATCAAAGAAATACTCATTTAATAAGTCTTGGCATATTGCATGCAGACCCAGGAAGGCAGGATGCTGCACAAGAGTATCTTCCTTCAGACAGGCTCCACAGTGACAAATACAAACCTGCAGATATGAGGTAAACCACATTTCCAGGCAGGGAACATCAAATAGGAAATCTGTCCTCTCTGAGAGAGCTTTGCAGAAGTCCTCATTTTTCCAGTGGTGGAAGTTTCTTTCCAGTCTCTGTTATAGGATTTTGGTCTCCAAACCCACGTCCTGAGGTTGCGCCACATTTTTGAGCACCCACTGAGGCTCAGTAGATGGGTATGTGAGCTGTATCCTCCTTTCCATGTCTCATCAGGTGTGAGAGGTGTCTGCTCAGAGAGATGAGTCACATCTTCCCTGATAGGACTTTCAGTGATTTCACATGTTGGGTAACCAAAAGTTAACAGCACCAGGGGACCTAGAAAAGCTTGGCCAAATACAGACATTATGTGATTGTGCTGTATAAATACATCAGGAAGTTAATTGCCAGTGAAGGGAAAAAGCTATTTAATGAAAAGAATATGTCAGCAGAAGAGCAAATGGTTATGAACTATCTGTCCATGAATAGATTTAGACTGGAAATTAGGAGAAGGATTCTAATCATTAAGGAAGTGGGTATCCGAAACAACCCCAAAAAGGGAAGACAGAGATGAAAATCCCAAGATAGGACTTGATTCATTATGGAGGGGATTAACTAAAATTCAGCTGGAGAGGACTGAACACAGAAGAAAACAAGGTCCCTCCCTTTCCTATGGTACTATGCTCTTCATTCCATTTTGCAGGGGAAAAAAACCAAACATGTACACTCTTAACTTCTTTCTAATCTCAGTGCTATTCATATGCCCTGAAATGCACAGACAGGACTTGCATCTCAACAAGGAAAGAAGAGAAACACAGAGAAGTGCTGTCACAATCCAAGGATTTGCTGGACCTTTTCCTCCTGCTGGCTGAAGAACAAATGCACTTTAAAGTGATCCAAGACCACTGTAAAAATACACAGGAATAAGCACTCTGATTCCTGATTACTCGCTTTACAACTGACTACCTATTTATTGAACTACAATGCCTGTGTGTCACAAAATGCTATTATCATATCATTGAAGTAGTCGTTTTCCCTCTACTTTAGTACTATTAATCTTGGTAGGACATTGCATTTCTATTACTTACCATTTACATTGCAGTGGTATCTAGAAAATCCCATTATGTCGGGACTCCATGTGCTGAGTTCTACACAAACACAAGGGACAATTTTCCCACTCCCCACAAAATGTCTAAAGCCTCTAGGATTTCCCATCTATAACATTGTACCAGTTAAAGTTCATTCCTTGCAAACAGCTCTGCAACTGAGAAAACAGAAATATATATATATATATATATTTCTATTTCCATAATCATAGAATGGTTTGGGTTGGAAGGGACCTTAATCTAATCTATTTGACTGTGGTATGGTCAAGCAGTCATTTCTGCTCTGACTGCACAGTGCTGAACTCTTGGGTTTCCCATCCTTGAAGCTACTGGTCCCAGCAAAGCCTTCAGCAATGACACTTTATCCTGGAGTGGCTTAGCAATATCATGCCATCACTCAGCAGAGCACAGCTCACAGCCAGGACCACCACATGTTTTCAAACTGTTCATCTGACCTCACCATTGGAAGGATGGGGGAAGAGGCTTGAGCCTTCCTGAGCTAAAGCATCATGTACCTGAGAACTCAGTGCATGCACAGGGCTCCCAACTCTGCAGTTAGGTCTGTGTGCACTGCTTTGAGCTGAACTAGATCAACTTTAATTTCTGGTTAGATCAGAAAATACAAACAAGAAATACTCAAACACTGAGAGAACAGGGTAAAGGTACTGCTGGAAGTGAGATTCTGTGTTGCCTTGTATCTCTCAGAGTGTCTCAGGTGGACACTGTCTCCCATCAGGAAGTGTTCTGTATAGAAATTTGCCCTGGAGCAAATGATTGCATGAAGTTCAGTGGAGATCAGAACACACAACGGTTTGGCCCAGCAGAGTGTGTGTGAAGCCCTTAAAGCAGCCACATAATCCTACCTGCTATCTGCCAGCAGTAGGTTTCCTTCCCCCTCACTGCAGAGGTGCGCTTTAAGTCACAACTTTACTGCATTTTTACCAGCAGTGATTACATCGGGGCCCACTGTCATCAGAGTTTGGCTGCTCAAAGAGAGTATCTTTGAGGACCAGTGTCTGAGACTGAAACAAAATGCACAGATTTCGTGGGAAAAAAACCTTAATGCAGCTCATCAGGGAGACAGATGGCAGCTTCCCTCCTGACAGGCACCATGGGGGCTGAGTTTGCTCAACTCCCTCTCACTGCGCTTTGATGTGTTCCAGCAGCTGTATGAAATTAATTCCAATAAATTAAACCTCTTGCAGGGACAAATGATCTGGATGAAAACTATAGTGCTAGGGGCAATCAGCCATTTGAAACTTGGTGATCTCAGAGACAGGGAAGCAGCACCCTTGTTGGCTGTATCATAGGCATTTGCTGAGGCAGCCAGAAAAGGCTCTGTCAGCAGAGGAAACACGATCAGGATCCAAAGCTTCTTCTCTATAACTGCAGTAGTGCCAAGCCTGAAATCATGTGGGATCTGCTGTTCCAGCTGGATCCTTACAGATCTATGGGGTCTGTTGGGATTCATCCAAGAATCCTCAAAGAGCTGGCTGATGTCATCACAAAACCTCTACTGGTGATTTTTGAGTGATCTTGGGAATCCGGAGAGGTCTCAGCTGACTGGAAGCTGATGTGCATTGTCCTGACTTTCAAGAAGGGCAAGGAGGACCCTGGAAACTACAGGCCTGTCAGTCTCACTTCAATGCCTGGTAAAGTTATGGAAAAGATTATTCTGGGAGGTATTGAAAAACACCTGAAAGAAAACACAGTCCTTGGTCACATCCCACACAGCTTCATGAGAGGAAAGTCCTGCTTGTCAAAGCTGATTTCCTTTTATGACAAGGTAACCCAGCTAGTTGATCAAGGGAAGCCAATTGGTGTAATCTTTTTAGATTTCAGTAAAGCTTTTGGTACTGTCTCCTCTAGGATCCTTCTGGACAAAATGTCCAGCACAGCTGGATAAACACATCCTGTGCTGGGTGAGCAATTGGCTCACAGCTCAAACACAGAGGGTAACAGTGAATGGGGGAACATCAGACTGGTGACCTGTCCCTAGTGGGGTTCCACAGGGCTCCATCTTGGGCACTGTGCTCTGCAACATCTTCATAAATGACTTGGATGCAGGACTGGAAGGGATACTGAGCAAGTCTGCAGATGGCACAAAACTGGGAGGAGCTGTTGACTCCCTCGAGGCCAGGGAGACCCTGCAGAGAGACCTCGACAAATTAGAGGGCTGGGAATCACCAACCACAAAAACAAACAAAAAAACCCCAAACCAAACAAAAAAACCCCCAAACAAACAAAAAATACATATATAAAATCAACCAACAACAAGGGGAAGTGCCAGATTCTGCACCTGGGATGGGGCAACCCTGGATGTTCATGCAGACTGGGCAATGAGATGCACATGAGGAAGGAGGCAGAAAACTTGGGTGCTGGCTGTCCTTCACCTACCGGCTCTGCTTCTGTTTGCCTGGCTGTTAAATGGGCACAAAAAAGTTAAGCACTTGCTGATGGTGTGTTCTGTGCCTGGTTATACAATATCTTAAGGTTGCTTGACGGAAAGTATTAGCAAGGACAACAAAGCACTTGAAGTTAAAAGAGAACTTGTTTACTCTTTCCTGTTCCTTCCAGGAAAAGTGAGGCAAAACCACAAATTACTTCTCTATATCCTCTTCTAAGTAGATTTTAACTCTTTTCTTTCTTGTAAGAAGTAAAAAAATTGAGTTGCTGGGAAAGAATGAGGGATATGCCTCTCAGGGCCAAATGGCCAAATAAAGTAACCTGGCACAGACAAATTTACCCTAGCAGATCTTTATGGAAGAGCTTAAATATAAACTCACAGGCTATTTTTGTTATAATTTATCACCAATAAATGTGGCAGGAATCGTAAACACAAACCTCTAAGAGGCAGAAGAAGGGGCATTGTGTATGTTAATGTAAAGCAGCATCTGAACCCCAGAATCTGATGGGATCTATCCCCACTTATGGTACCCTGGCCCCCATTTTCCCTCAGACCCTGCAAAATAATACATGCCAAAAGTCTAGACTGCAAATTACCAAAGTATTCAAATGGGCCATAATTTTAAGCACCAAAGTCTCAATTGTATATATGGATAGGAACAATGTGCATTTAATCATCTGCTTCTGTAACTCACTTGCCTACTGATGGAGGATTTTATTTATTGGTATAAAGTGAACGTAACAGTCTTGTTCTTATTCAAATAATCAGAGGTGTCCCTCTGAAATGATCATCTGAACAAGTGTCAGAATAGTCTGTGTGAGAAATGACGGCCCTGGATTTTGAAGCTTGATTATGATCCATTTGAGGCTTTCCAGACGGATAGTTCAGCCTGGGTGATACTGGAGTGGATTCCTCCGGGACCAAAGGAAATGACTGCCCTTGATGTTGAAGTGTCACACAGTGGATGCAGACACAGCAGAAGAAACATAAGTCAGAGAGACAGCAAAGATGACACGTAATGGGAAATAACCCTGCCCCATGACCCCCATTAACAAATAAGTGTGCGGAGACCAGTGTGTGCCTGTGCAAACTGCCACAAATTACACAATTAACTGCAGTGCCAGACAGGAAAGCTCTTTGCAGCGCTTGGTCTTGTTCTGCAACTTGTCCCCTGCCCAGTAAGAAAGTGGTATCGAGCTGCAAGGGATCATGTGCCTGTGCCCCAAGAGCAGTGACTCTGCAGGCAAGTCTTCCTTTGAAATCTTACCTGTCATCTCTTGATTTCTCTTCAAAAAGGACAGGAAAAGGTGTACTGCTTCTGCCTTTTGGTGTCATTCTCCTTTCTCCTTTTCCATTTCTGTTCTTTGTTTTGTCACTGGAATGGCACCATCCCAGCAGTGGGAGATTTCCCCGCTGTGGGACCTGTGTTTAGGGAAACATTGTTTCTGGCAAGCAAATCTGAAATTTGGAGGCCTCCTCAGCTCCTCTCTCTTGAGAGGATGAGTGCCTCCCAGAAGTTATTTGACAGCACATATTCCCTAGCAGCAAACAATGCTGAGATACATTAAGGGTGAAATCCAGCTATTTCATATCACTGTCATGGTGTGGGATCACCTCGTGTGCCAGTCTGAGCTGCATTTGACTCCAACTCTTACAGGATTTGCTCCTTCACCAAATCTTGACCCAGCCAAGCTCTTTTAACATTGTCACTAACACCTACTTGTGTGTGGACAGTAAAAAGGAGCCAATCAACCCAGTGTGCCTGTGTTCATTTCTTCAACAGTTCAAATCCCACTGGTGTGACGCACTTTCCCACAGGTGCTCATAAACCTCTTTTAATCTCCTGTATCTTGTAACTGCTTTTACAAATAATCCATCTTCTCAGGAACCTGCTAGGACCACGTTCAATAACCTGAAGCTATAGAAATGAGATGCGGGGGAAAATGCAGAGGTGGGATCCAGAGCTCTAGTCCCTTAGGCCCAGCTGATACCTCCTCCTAAGTCTTCTTGTGGATGGGATTCCACTGCCCTGGGCAGACCAGAGCCTGCTGTCACTATTGTCCATCACCCAGGAATTTCTCCTAAAAAGCCCCACTGGGTGCTGTTCTCCTATACCTCAGCCTGCACCCATATGGCCCCAGCAGTCACCATACTCTTTTAAAAGCTGGAGGAGTTGGTGTCCTCCGCAACACACAGCACCCAGGTGGTCAGAGGGCTGAAAAATAGGATGTCACACAGCAGTCATGTTAACCATGAACCCAACCTGCATCTTGGTTTTCAGATAGACCCCAACATGACACCTCACTGTATTGTGAACAGTCTGGCAATGACACTGGTGTAATTCATCCTCTGACAAACTTCACACTTTGCTAATAATTATTCCAGCTAAGTCTAGGGGGAAGGGTCTGAGAAATAAATTGAAATGTTTGGAAGGTTGGTCACACATGAAAACAGGGGGATAGGCAGAGACTGAACAAGAAAAATTAAATCTGTGATTGCCTTTATTCCGTTTAATTACTTTTGAGGTGTAGGACTATGAGGATCTTTAATCTGTTCTCAATTTGCTGAATTAAGTTAAACAAATAACTCCCACTCATAGGAAGATTGGGAATCAGGAAGAAGAAGGGAAAGAGAAACAAGGGAAGGGGGTAGAAAAAAATCACATTTTTCTGTAACTGTGCCTTGTTACTTGTAGGCGCTGCAGAATCTTGCAGATCAATGGCAGGATCTTCAAATATGCAACAGTAGTTACCAGGGTTCTGTAAATCTAATATAGTCTTCCTATCTCTCTCTTGTGTTTTGGTACACAAATATACAGAATTTCAAGCACTGAGTGCTGGATGTGATTTAGGGCTAAGCAAGCCATAGGCGAGGATGGAGCGGGGCAGGGCAGAGGGAAAAACAAAGTACAGAAGGGTGGAGTCCAGTGATCTTTAAAAGGCAACTAAAGTACAAACATGAAACTTAAGCTAACCAAATATTTCATACAAGAATCTAGAAACTATCATGGAGATGAAAGGAAAAAAATACAGCATTTATTAAATTCAGTATTAAATGAAATCTAACAATAAACATTGAAATTATGCAACAAAAAATGTGGTCAAGGGTTTATAGTTGAACCCAAATTCCAGGTTCCTATATTTCTAGCAGTTCATTTCTAACCTTGTGAAAATTGCACAATATGATTCAATGTACTGGCTTCTAAAATTACTTTTTACTGATGCCCTATTCTTATGCCTGTATTATTTTCCTGTCTACTAGAATGCTTACAACATTCAACTTATTGACAGGATCACAGACAATTCAGCTCAAATTCTGCCTGAATAAAATCCTCAGGATTTAGCCATTTTGACAGTCTGACTATGGCATTATAACTCTGACATAAAAGCTAAAATTATTTGGATGTAATCCATATAAATGATGTAATAACAGATGCAAGGAAAATAAAGGCATAAAAAGAAACAGAAAAATATCTGGGCTGTTTTCCAAGGGAATTCTCTATGGATGAAACTATTACAGGAACAGAGAATTAAATGTACTTTAAAACACCAGGAAACTGGAAGAACAGAAGAATAACCGTGAGGTGAAAACATAGAGAAGGACCTGATAAAACCACCTGTGTTTTGCTGCAAATGTGTCACTTTGGTCTGCCTGTTCCTATTGCAACATGGATGGTAAAATTTGCTCCCTGGATGGGAGTTGCAGAAGACAGGCATGTGTGGAATTCCCCCACTGTCCTCGGGGCACCAGCCTGCCTCACAGCTTCTTTTTTATTTTTTATAGACAAAGTGTGGATTAGTAACTTTGCATGCTTAAAATTGCCAAATTTAATCCACAGAGCCCTAAATCCATACATATTACACAGCATTATGAAACCTTTCTTCTTTACAAGAGTTTGGTGGTGTTTTCATTCCAGATGACTTACAGCAAGTAATTAAAGGGATCATTAGCACAGGAGTGTACAAAAATCCTTAAGCCTCTCATGAGAAGTCTGCTTTCTTAACAAGTGGAATTGACACTTCTACTGCCCCGTTCAATGTAGATTGTTTAAGGCAAATACTATGTTTTCTTCCTAGGCTTAAAATCAAAACATCAAGTAATCTGATCTGCTGTGTCACCACCTTGGTTGAGTAACGAGTCCGTCCTTAAAATGATTTATAACTCCATCAAGGACTTCCTGAGTTACAACTTTGTGTAAACCAAGCATTTTTTTTCATTGTTGCAGTGAATTATGATCAGCTTTGTCTGTCCAGAAGCTCTTCCAGGCAGGACAGTCTCCCTAAAATTATGTCCTATACATAGCAAATAGGTGTTTCAACAGAGTTTGGGCCTCAGGACGCTTCTGCAATGCAAACAGTAATAACTGAACAATCTGCTGATGTGATCATAACAGCGTCTGCCATTTGCCTTAAAATAGAAAATTATGGCCTTGTCCTGTGTTAGTGAGAAAGGAATGAATAATCACACTATCCTTGTCCAGCAGCAATACTGCCGTGTTTCTCAGCAGCTTCCCTGACTTTTAAGGAGCGCAAAACCAATAAGCTTACTCTGCTGAAGTTATAAAAACCCTACTATTAATTTGGGTAGTCTCTTCAGGGTGATCGAGCTGTGGAAGCAGCCCTACCGGCTCTTTCCACCACTGTCCACCCTCTCAGCTGGTGACAATCACGTTGCCACCAAGGTCACCAAGGAGGGGCCATGGTCAGGCATGACCAAGAAACAGGCTATGTGCAGGCTGGCTGGGCACAGTCCTGACCACAACAAGGTGCCTATTCAGGATTCATCCCTCTCTTTGAACCAGAGCACGCTTATCTTTGCTTTTGTTCTTGTCCCCTTCTCTAGGTTTGTCTCTAGCAAGCTGGGTCTTGTTCCCTTCTCCCTTCAAACACAGTTTAAAGGGCTCTCAATCAGTCCTGCCAAGTCACAGGCTAGAATCCTTTTGTCCCTATCAGAGAGGTGAACTCTGTCTCCAGCGGGGCTGGTGCTGTATAAACCGTCCCATGACCAAAAATCCCAGAATTCCACTGATGGCACCTGTGGAATTTAAGCCACTTGTTGATCACATGGGTTTTCCAGTTCCCTTTGCTATTCATCCCTTCTACCAAAGGAATCAAGGAGAACACCACCTGTGCTCCTGTCCCTGCAACCAGGTGACCCAGTGCCTTGAAGTCTGTCATGACTCTCCTGGTATTTCTGTCATCAACCTCATTGCTGCCAACCTGGGCAACCAGCAGTGGGCAATAAAGAGAACACTGGAGGGAGCTGAAAGTAAAATCCCTTTTCCAAGCTGGGGTTGCCTACACAGAGGGGACCTTCACTGGGAAGCGTGAAAAGGCAGGAAGGTGTGCTGCTGACTATATGAGTGAAGGGACATTTTGCCCATGGAAATGCTATACACTGTATGGTTATAATCTAGTGCTCCTTCAAACAATTTCAGTGGCTGTGCTGCAAAAGCTCACAGCAGCAGCAAGGTCTTACTGATGGGATTTTCTACAGCACTGAGGGGCAGTGAAAAGTTTGAACCATGACAAAACTTATTTATTTCTTAACTTAGGCAAATCACCCATTTGCTTCCACTTAACCCTGTCTGGCAAAGTTCACACTGTCCTCACTGGGGGCTTCAGCTGTGTAAAGACTCCCCCTGAAAGCTTTAGCTCCCAAACAGTGAGGAATGAATGACAGGCACTTTTCAATGATTAACTCATACTGTTGACAGTCATCTCCCATTCCCATAATTAAAGAGATAAAGGTGTTATAGTTAATGAATGCTTTGGCATGACCTTAATTGCAAATACTCTCATCAATGAAGTGATTTATTGAAACACCTGTGGAGCAGTGAATAATTAATCTTCACTTTGAAAGTGAAAACTTTGAGACATAAAAGAATTTAGAGAATTCACAACCATTGTCAATATTTCTATACAGCCACTCGACATCCTAGGTCTTGTCCAGCTTCCCATTTTGTCCTTCAGGACTGAATATATTTCAGAAATTACCAGACTTTGCATATCAAAGTGAAGGAAAAAAAAGAAAAGAACTGATGTTGAATTACTAGTATCATTTCGTTCGTATTACTGTCTTTCTACTCTTCAGTCTGAAAAAACACAGCTCAAACAAATTCAGAGGAAACCTTTGAAAAATCAGTATCAGCCATGTATAAGCCTTTGGGAGAAAAACTGATTTTTTTCCAGTTTTCAGAGAACGCATGAGCTCCCTTAGCTCTAATACTATATCTTCAGAATATCATCTAGAAGCATCAAAATGTCATTTGAGTGATCTCTGGTCTGATGTACATTTAAAGTGACCACATAAAGCATATACTTTTCATAAAGAAAACAATCTGGAAATGAAGGAAGAGTGTCTCCTGGTCATCATCTCAAAGTAAAAAAAAAAAAAAGCAGGGAAATTTAGACACATTTCTTTCCTGGAAATAGGCAGCAGTGTTTCTATTTGTTGCCTCTACCAAAGGGTATTTAAATAGATTTTCTAAGAAAATTTGTTTGATCACATTCAAGCCTATGAACTGCTTTATTTCTGATATTCAAGCTCTGCCCTTGGTCAGTTAAGATACATGATATTGATTCCTTTCTTGTCTCAAAAACTTTGATTTTATTTTTGTCACTAACATGAATAAGAGCCATGATTAAATAAGTCCTGTCTGTGAGCCCATGCTGCAGTATTTCTCACGCACCCATCTGCACATGAAAGTCTCCTCACAGAAATGGCCATGAAAACTACATGGTCTGAGTGACAGCAGCCACCTGGAGCCTCCCGATTAAACCTGGCCAAGCACAGGCTTTCAAAAGCCTACTGAGAAATCACAAAAATGCAGTGATTAAACTTGTATCCCTGTACAGGCAACTGGGATGGGAATTCAGGGTGGCACTTACACACCTGCCTTTTATGTGCAGCAGTTCATCTCGGTGCCAGATGGGTTTTCTGAAAAAAAAAAAAGGAAAAAAAAAAAGATAATCTATTCAGCACAGACATTGGAGCAGTTTAAGGCTGTTGCAGCACAAACTGCAATATAAAACTCTGTAGAAAATTCCAGCTTATCCAATATCCTTAAACTCCCTGAATTTATTATAGAAAATACATGCGCTCAATGCCTTTTTTTAAAAAGAGGCAGAAAGAGGAGCACCATTGAACTGAAAAGTGGATGCTGATCTGAAACAGAGGGAAAAGAAAAGAGGAAGCAAAGGGAAAAAAAAAAAAAGGCGGGGGGGAGTTTCATCTATTGCATCTATTGCAAGCAGCAGAAGCAGAGGCTACTGCCTTGAGCATCGGGACATGGTTGGCCTTGACCAGACTTGACACTGAACTCAGCGTAAAGCTGCAAAACCAAGGCTCAGACTCAGGCTGCAAGGGCAGTTTGGGGAGGCAAGGCACTGACTCCAGCCCAGCACTTCCATATTCCCTCAGGACATCTCCTATTGGAACACCAGTAGTAACCTTCTCTGTCCCATCTTTCAGTTTATCTTTCCCTTCTCTTCAACTTCTTGTGAAAGTTGGAGAGCCATTTCTGGTTCTGGTATAGTCATGCAAAAAAAGACCCCTTCAAAGCATTTAATTATTATTTTTTTCATCACTTGGAGGTTGTAGAATTTTCTGGCCTGTAAAAGTACGAAAAAGGGGAAAAGAAGCATGTGATTGTCTTCTGACCAACATACGCAATAGTCTGGGACAGAAGTCTCAACCAAAAGGTCAAGCAGTGATATTCCTTTCACTTCAGTAAAAGGCGTTTCACTAACCACGGGATCCAACGCTGAAAAATGTCACCAGCCACACAGACCAGGGTTGTGCTGCTAGACAGGGGACAATCTGTAATATTAACAAGAAAATAACAAACCAGGGGGGTAAAAACGCTTTACTTTTATTCTCTAAAGTCCATGGTTTCAGCCAGCCAGAAGCTTCTTGCTATAGAAACAGCAGCTGGCAGCTCCTACTTTCTGATCCTGCCTCCACAGATGCTTCACTGCACAGACCTCAGCGAGTTGCTCAGCCTTTCTGCACCTGCCATTTTTCTTCATCCCCTAAATTTTAATTTTATTTTGTGCTTGTGCTTCCCACTGTAAAAGCCCTGCACTACCCTGCTCATCCTCATCAGAATGCCCCTCCCCAGCAGGTGAATATCAGTGTTCCTGTTTCAATAAGATGGAGAAATTGAAGCATGGAAATTAAATTGCTAGTCCACAGACTCAGGCCTCTCTGAATCAAAGCAATATCTTTTTGGTTTGTAGAGGTGTCCTCTTGCTACAAGATCATTTCTTTCCATCTAGCTCAGAGATAATAATATCTCTATAACTAATCCCTATGGTTGTTGTGAGGATCTGCTGCTCATTGCGTTGAAAATCTAAAGCAGTATAAAATATATTACTGATTAAAGATGATGACAAAGTCACAGTGAAGGTGGAAAAGAGAGTTATTCCTCTTAATTTTTTGGTTTTCATCTGCAGCAACATGCCATGTCTCCTGAAGCCTTACCCCCCATTTTGCTGTTGTTATAATGCTTTTCCAGAGGAGCTACACAGACGGACACTGCTCGAGGAGAAGACTTTAAAAGATAAAGTGTTATTCGGAACAGGAATGGACCACCACAATGAGGTAAATTTTTCAGATACAGACAGAAGAAATGATGATCAGATAATCAGTTGGAAGAGATGGTGGAAGGATTTCCATTGATTTTACATATTTCTAGAAAAATAATTCTGTAGTCAAGAAAACTCTAAGTTTTCCTGCCCTTCCCTGCAGAGTCCCTCAAGGGTTAAACCACCAGCACAGCTCTGCCTTGGGACCAAATTCCAGGGAGTTTGTCTAAGCCCCTGGGGACCCAAAATATTAGAGGCAATTGTTTCAAAATCAAAGAGGGCTGGACTGTATCAAAATGAAGGGATGAGGAAAGATGCTGGAGCTCTGGTTAGTGCTTTTTAGATTCCAAAGTAGAAATGACCCAGAGTCTCTCCAGATGTCAGATAGCACCTGGGCCTGCTTACAGCAGCCTGCTGTCCCCGAGGCCAGGGAGGGGCTGACTTTAGCACAAAACGTGGTGAAAATCAGGCAGCTTGGTGTACAGAAAGCAAGCAAGGAAATGCACAGAATCCACAGCAGTAATGTAAATTTGCTTTTGCAGCCAAATGGTGCAAAAATTGGCCTTTAAGACACACAGATGGTGTTATACTTGGCTCAGAGTTCAGGACAGGGGTTTGTCTTGTTTATGGATAAAGCTTTTGCTGGTAAGAACTATGTTGTTTGAAAGTGTGAGGAACTCATGCCCCTGAACAGCACTTCCGTGTATAGAAAGTCCTTTAATAACAGGAGTAATAAGTTATTTCATGGAAAACTGGACTACTCTTATTTTTTCTTTTTTTATTCCCCTCTCCCTTAATTCCCAAGTATTTCATCATGGCAAAGTACTTTCTTAGAATAAGAAAGTGTACGGGGACCTTGTATGCACCAGAGGAAGTCTGCAAATCTGTTGAACCATGTAGATATACAAATCCTCTTAGTGGAGACACAGTTTGTAAAGGCAAAAGAGATGTATATCTAAATGGCCTGCTCATAACAGCAAACTCCTTCTAATGTAGACAAAATTACTGTTTATTTTGTTATTCTGATAAGCGCTAGCCCGTGATACAATTCTGAAGTATTAGTCTTGAAATTATTAGAGTTTGGCCTCTAATTGCTCTGCCACTTGCGAGAACAAATCTTCCAAAAGATCCCAGTTACGAGGAAAAAAAAATAAAAGGAAATAAAATCAGGCACCAAAATGAGTTAGATTCCAAACAGTTTCATCATGGATGAGATATAGCCTTTCATCATTTTTGGAAAGTTCCCTTTTTCAGTTAGAGAATACAGCTGCTTGAATAGTGTCATGTCTGTTCAGCAAGTAGCAGGCACAATGTGCAAGCACTTGTAGCATCAATAGGAACCATTGTTCAGAAAATATTGCCATTGAAATACTGTAAATGCAAACAGAATTAACTTCCCGTTCATCTCTTGTTTTCACACTCTGTTTATTTTACTGCATTGTCTGAATGAAAGCACAGTCTCTCATATGCTCATAGGTCCTGTTTCACCTAACAAAAGTCTGATTGTTTGTATTTGCTGCTCTTCCCTTCCTCCCCGCTGAGCCTCCAGCAGAGATCAGGGCATTAACGAAACCCTTCCCCAGACTGTCCTTTTCCTGCAGAAAATATTATATAAGGCCTAATTCTTCTGTATGTTATTCTGTGCAAAGCCCTTTATATACTCAAGGACCAAAAGACACTTGTTCAGCAGCAGCAGAAGAGAATCAAAAGAACATATTCATTCAGGTAATGGCGTGCTCCTGTTAATTGGTTGCTTGGTTCTTGCTGCAAAAGAGAGTAACGTGTCAGATCTCAGAAGAAGTTAATCACATCTGACTACACTTTGTTCTGAATTATGAGTATCATGAAATAACACAGGTTGATGAAACCAATATTCTTTGATCACTTAATTTCTTTTATAGCCTCAAACTCCAAGCTTTCCCATGGTGTTCTTGAAGATTTAAAGCAGTTTTATCTGTAATGAACAGAGTCTCGTTCTCTTATTGACAGTAAATATGCATCTCCCTTTTAATTAATTTTAACACTGTAGGATTTGCAATACAGAGCTGCAGATACCACAAAAAGGAGGTTGCATGTGTGTGGGAATGAGTATGTGTGTATCTGGTGGAACACTGGAGAAGGGCAGGGGATAATTCTGTACTGAGCTTCTATGACTTCTGCCTCTAATGCTGCAGCTTTTTTTAATCCTACTGTTTTCATGGGACCTCTATCAAATCCCATTATGTGAGTGGGAATCTTACAATGGACTTCAGTGGGAGGGGGATTAGATCCACATCACTGAACAGTGTTGATGGACAGTCAACAAGGTTGTATCTATCACTTACTTTTTTTCCAGTATTTGCTAAAAATAGGAGCGACACAGCAGGTGGTTGGTGGAACGTGCCCTGCTGCTCTGCTGTCTGTGAAGAACAAGCTGACTGACATGGCTAGGAAAGCACAGGTCTTTCCTGACTCTATCTTCCCTTTGGCTAACTCAGAGTCACAAAATCACAGAACCACTGGAGTTATCTAGTCCAGCCTTCTGTTCAGAGCAGGGTTCGGGCTAGTGCAGCTTGCTCAGGGCTCTCCTCTTACATGTGCTCCAGTCCCTGACCATCCCAGTCAATGTCTCTGGGGTTTACTCCAGTTTGTTAATGTTTGTTTTGCACTGGGGAGCCCAAAACTGGTCACACTGCTTCAGGTGCATTCTTAAAATTGCTAATTAAAGGAGGAAAAATCACTTCCCTCCTGCTAGCTATGTTTCAGTAACACAGCCCAGTACGTCATTGTTGCAAGGACATGCTTCAAGTAGACCAGCAGGTCTTTTCTGCAAACCGGCTTCCTAGCCAGTCAAACCCCAGCCTGTACTGGCACAGTGGGTTATTCAGCTGCAGGAATGTGCACTGACGTTTGCTGAACTTCATGAGTACCTGTCAGCTCACCTGTCCAGGTTCCTCTGATTAGCAGCCTTGCCCTCCAGGGTATTGATTACTTACCCACATACTCACTGAGAGTGCTTTTTATCCCATCACCCCATTAATAAAGGCATTAAACAACATTGGCTCCAGTATCAATCCCTGAGATACACCACTAGTAATCGGCTGACAGTTATTCCAGGTCACAGATCACTAACAATATAATTTTCCACCTACCTTGTCATCCACTCATCCAGTCTATTTCTCAACACGGGCAATTTTAGTGATAAGGTGATCATTGGCAACACAGGGAAAACTGCTGTATACCAAGATGTATGGGGAAAAAAATTACCAGTGTTGTAGGCTAGGAGAGCACAGAAAGAGAATTCGCTTTATTTATGATCTTATACTTCCCTCTGCGACACTCATCTATTGAACAGTGGTGTTCCCTTCAAACCTTCCTGGGAAACCAAAGTAGTATTTCCAGAAAATGACAATGAATGTTGAATATTCTTTTTCTACTGGGGAAAACCTTCTGAAAATAATTCCAAGGACCAGAAGAGAAGCATGAATCCTCTGTGTTTATCAATAAGTGAGTCTCAAAAAAACCGACACATTTTTTATCCAAACATGTCAATGCACTGAATCCAGATGCAATGGCAGTGTGCCACACCCAAAGCTGGATTTCAGACAGAATCCAAAAGGGGTACAGTCACCAGGACATGGATTATATTTGCACCCTTGAGGCAAGCTTGAAACCTTACAAATGTCTACTGTCTGTGACAGACGACTTGAGCCCTCCTAGGAAGTACCTGCTGCTATCTTGTCTCCTGGTACTACTGCAAGGACAGATAAGCATGTGGCCAACCAGGCACAGTTCAGCAGTGTGCATCCTGTTGAAGGAAGGTAAGATGCATGTATAGTATCCCTCCCTTCCATAACTCATTATTTAACACACCAAAGCCCTTTATAAATCCCAAAGGAACTCCTGCAGCAAAATTATGGAAACTGAAACTTTTTTCCTGAGTTTGCCACTAGAACTGACCTAAAGGAGGGTGCAGAGGTGGTGTCTCACTTCCAGGGTCTTTGGCTCTAGTCCCAGGGTTTCTTTTGCTCAGTAGTTTACAATGCCAGGACTTCCAGGCCTTTTCCAATGGAGCCAGAGCCTTGTGTGCTTGTGAGCTATGGAATTTAAGCTACAGACATTCAAGTGCACCCTATAGTTACAGCTACAGTGCTGCTGGTGTCAGGGCTACACCTGGGTGCACACGCTGTGCATTTAGGCACTAGTTCCCTGAGTGGACCTAGAGCTCTCAGCTAGACTCTGCAGAGGTGTAAGAAGGGACTGATCTGAGACAAGGTAATTGTCTCAGCTCCCAGACAGCAAAAGCTTTGTCTAATTCCTTCAGGAGGAATTAGGTGGGAGTCAATGTGGGAATTTCAGACAGGCACAGAGATTCTCCTAGGCAGTTCCTGCTGTACTTCGATAATTCTATAGACACTATTTGATCTGTCAGTGTGTTAGTATACCGTAGAAATTGTTCTTGAAGTGTCAGAAATGGTCATGTAGAACAGCCTTCTGCACATAGTAAGGATAAATAGAGGATGTTTTGCTCATGGTTTAAGAGAATCTGTAGCAGGTTGTGTAGGACCCCAACCCAGCTGGACTACAGGAACTAAGCAGGATGGTGTTCAGAAAGTCTCTGATCTGACAGAAGACACTGTTGCAGGGACCCTCACAATAGCAATTCCATTTGCCCTGTGGATAGTGAGCCAAACATTCTATCCAAGAGACGTGAGTTCCCACACGAGCATTACCCTAAGCCAAGACCCCAATAAGTTAGGGATTTTCTTAAGGAAACAAACACTCTCCATGAGACAACAGGTGTTTCCCATTTGTTGTGCAGATGTGCAAGGCTTGAAGCCTTAGAGCTCTGCAGTTATCCTCATCTAGATCTTCTTGTCCATCACTGCACCAGGGACTCTGGGAGCTCCGCAAATGTCAGGAAGGCATGAATGCTCAGAGCTGCTAGACTGTCTGCAGAAGGGCACACAAAAGTCTCTAAGTCTTGGGTCTTTTGGGGTTGGGGGTGTCTGGTCCTTACAAACCCTGGTGAACAATTACAGCTGTTCAGATCTATAAATGTTCACACTGATTTTGCAACTGCTGCCAACAGTGGCCCCATCGAGCTTCCTGGCAGTGAATGGAATTGGAATGCTGTATTGTATGAACAAAATGTTTAAAAAAATATAAAATAATAATAAAAAAAAAATCCTGCCACCAAATAATGTTGGTTATCAGTAAGCTGTAGCTGCTACCCTCAAACAGGGAAGGGGAGAGTTGTGAAAAACTACCAAGAGTCAGACATTAGACTGCTGACCAACAAGCGAATCTTCATTTTGCAGCACATGGTGCGTGTCCCCATGAAAGACCTTCTCCAGATCTTCACACTGTGCTCCATGACTCACCCTCCACCGCCCTGGATTGGTGATGCTGATTGCTACATTGGCTCTTCCATGAGGCTCCAGTTGTTTTTCCAGACTGCCCCCAGCTCTGCTTGTTGCAGTTCCCTGCATTTATTCTATCCCAGCCTTGAAACAACATTAAAGAGTCTGGATAAAAAAAACCAAACTCATTCCCACAGGCTCAAAACAGCACTATCTTTAGGAATTTTGTGTTCCCTGGCCAAGCACACACTCCAATTATACAAGCTTATCACTGTTATCATGAAGGCATTTTTACTCTTATAGTAAACGTACAGCAATCGTGCTTTTATTGTTATGTTTTAATAATGGATTGCTACCCAGGGAAAAAAAAAAAAGAGAAACACTGCTGTAGGCAACTGGGAAACAGTCCAGAGCTACCCTGCTATGTGTTCTTGGTGCTGGATTTCAGAAGCTCATGCATTTGTCTCAGTTCAAATCTAGTGAGAAACTTATTCTGTATTTGCATTAGTATGAAGAAGCACATTCTGCTAAAATCATCCCCTTCTCCCTGCTGTGTTTTGTCTAATTATATGTGGTAGGACCAGGTTCCCAGAAGAAGTATACTGGGCTAAATAACTGTGGTGACTATCCCACCAGTTGTTAAACACATTATGCAGTTCCCATTACTACTCTCATTTTAACAACCTATTTTTAATTTATACTATGTAAATACTAAATGAAACCCCAATATTTCAAAAGCCACCTAGCCTTTGAAACAATGTTTTCCATTGTGTTTCAGTCTAAATAATATCACCTATCAAAATACCAAAATTCTATATAAAAAGATGCAAAACCTTCACTTTCACAATAATGCTAGTTTTAAAATGGATTCTGTCTATTCCACCTTTCCAGAAAGTTAGTCAACATGTTCCATACTAAATATGATTTTTAAATCTGGATTAGATTTTAGTTCTGGGTTAAATATGCAAAAAAGAGATCTATAGATTTATATTGTATCAGAAAGCTCCAGCCACCAAGAACTTTACATCTGGGTAGACTCTCTGGGCAGAAGCAGTGAAGTGGCAGCAGTGAGGGGTACATAGAATGGATAGGGTAAGGTAGGGTAGGGTAGGGCAACCTGTGTCCTTATCGCATAACCAAGAGTGTGCACAGGATGGAAAAGCTAATGGGGATGTGGTTTGGCAGTACAGGCTGGTGAGGAAGAGATAACATCTAGAGGTTCCTGCATCCTCTGTGACTTTGTCAACTTTTAATTTCACCCTGAATATTGAGAAATGTCATTGTGTAGCTCATACCATAATTTCCTTTAAAGAAAATCAAAGTACTTTAATCATTAATGGATAGGGAACTAGGACACAAAAGGAGGATTTGTCCATGGCCACGGTTTGACAGGGGCTTGTAGAGCTTGCAGGCTAAGGCTTACACACAATAAAATACTGACATAAAGACAATCCACAAACAAACAACAACTAAAAAATTTGCTTAAGAAATCTTTCAGACAAATGGGAAAAGGGCTCAAACGTCTGCCCAAGAATGCACTGTGCAACAGGTGGGATTAATAAAGGTTGCTTAAATGACACATAACCAATGTCACTTAGATTTCAGTGTCAGATACATTCAGTTTCTCAAAATAGAATTTTTATCAATTTTTGTCTCCGATTTTTAAATATAGTGGGTTTATTTCCAATAGAAATATCTGATTTAAAAAAGAACTGTGGTCCGTTTTACAGTCTTAGCAGTGAATGTATCTATTGTGTGTACAGGATCTGCTCCTGCCCTGCCTCACACACCTTCCCTGCCTTGCTTGGCTCTGACCTTACTATTCTTTCAAGTGATTCCTGCCCATGGAAGTCTAACTCAGACTGATTACACTAAAATAAGAACACACTTTCAACGTTTCCCTGCTAGACCTGCCTTATAATTTGGTCTGGGCAAGGAAGCACATTGTCATTAATCCCCTGAATATGACAGTTCCCATCTTAATTAACTGTAAGCACTTTGTGTCTTATTTCTAGAGCACAAGAGAAACATCCAAGAATGAAAAATACAGTGAGGCTGATTCTCGTTTCTCTGAGATCAGTCTTCCATTGCCCTCCCTGGACTTACACCTGATTTACAATGCTGTGAGAAGAGAAATAGTACAGATATCATGTGAAGCAAGAGATGAAACTAAGCCATTGTGCGATAGTTGATTAATGGGGGTAATCACGTTCCGATAAAGGGAGTTCTGCCCTCCTTTACATAGTAGGGATTCGCCCCTCCATTGTCCTCCTTCATGTGGTCCCCAAGCCCCACAGAGAGACATGCAGAGACCACCGGAGAGGTAGCAGAGAGAGAGTTTATTATATGGGTGGACCTATTTATAACTTCTAGAGGGATCCTAACGGGTCCAATGAGAAACTAGAAATAACAACCAATAGGAAAGGGTTAACTAAGGGCCAATAGAAAACTTAAACAGACTTTTATCAAGGACACATTCTTTTGGTCTCAGCAGGAGATAAGGACTTTCTCAAGGGATTTTGGGAAGAAGAAGCAGTGACTCAGGGCAAAACACAGAAACTCCATTTTAAACAATAGTAACTGCTTCAGTTTTTAAGGTATTTAGGTTAGCTTTTTTTCCTTCTTCACCAGCCCATTTCTCACAAGACTTTTTCCATTTCTGATACTGTTCGTTCACTGCCACACCATTGCAGAGCTCAAAAGTGAAACAAACACAAAAAATGGCAATGTCGCCATCACCTACAAAAAAATATAACAGTATTATAGAGGACCTGGAGATGAGCACTATTATTTCCAGCATTCCAGTGATAGTTCTGTACTCTCTTGCTCCTTGGTGGAGCAGGCTTTCTGTGCAGCACAAGGCATTCCAAAGGAAATCCACTACTTCCCCTCTGATGACGTTCTGCCCTACCATAGGAGGGCAAGACCCCAGCTGCTGGTTTGCAGCTCCCATTCACTGCTACAGTGCAGAGCTCAGAGGGGCTGCCTGACCACTCTGCCTTCTCTTGTGATGGCAATGAGAAAGCAAGGTGCTTCTCAAGAACACAGAATTGGGACATCTCTCCTGCCTGGAGTATCAAGTTGCTGCTCTCAGGAGGGCAGGCAGGTAGGAGAGCCTTGCTAAGGCCCTGGAGGACTCCTAGAGGGCCGTTCTCCTTTGTAACCAGTAGGACCATGCTGCTTCCCTCTTGGACTGGGGGATGCTCCTGGGAGACAAACTTGTGCTGAAGCCATAGTGTGAGCTCAGCATCATCTCTGCAGGACCAATCTTGGAGAACAGACTGTTTCCAGATTACAAACTCCTCTCTTCATTTCCCTTCTGTCCAAGTAATCCATTGCTGTTTTTCACCACTGTAACAGCTTGATTTATGGCCCTGGGAATTGCATGGAAAGGGGGAAAATGACCTTAGTTCACCTGTGACAGGGTACAGCTGGAGCTCTAGGCTATTGAAGGAGCAAACTAGCTTTTCTAGCTGAACTACTTTGCAGAAAGGAAGCAAACAATTCTGGCACCTGCACAGCAGCCAGCCTCTCTCCTTCTATGGGCAGCAGGCTGCAGGAACAAGTGTCTGGGCACACATGAGCAGTAAGTACTGCAGAAGATCCCAGGGCAGGAAAAGTCCAAAGATCTTGTGGATAATGTGTTTCACAGGTGCCATGGCAGGACTGGACTGGAAGGCAGGGCACCTCCAAGTGAGATTTGCAGGAATGCACAGGATTGGACAGGTTGAGGGCATGAGCATGAAGTCATTGGACTGTGGGGTCAGGACCACATGATTGTAACACACCACATATCTCACCCCTACAACATTAAAACAAACAAACAAACAAACAAACAAACAAACAAACGCTAGGTTAAGACCACGAAAGAACAAGATGGCAACAAACGCTTCTGTTGCTTTGACATCCAAACAGATTAACCTGTTTCTGATGAAAACGAAAACCAGGACTGAAACGTGTTGGTTGTTATCTGGGGTTCCACCACCTTTTTCATTATTTATTACATGTTCAAGAATTACTGCAATGTAAACCTCTCATCTTGGCATTTAAAACATCTTGGGCTTAGCTTAGGGAGTGGGGGGAGTTTGGTATGCAAGAGATAAAAAAACAATTCAAGAAACTGAAGGATCAAAGTAACTTGAAATGAAAAAGTTAAGTAACTAACACACTGAAAGAGAGGGTTTTTTTGGTTTAGTTCTTTCATAAAATTGCTTGAAGCCAAGGCAAAACTTTTAAGAGTTCTGAGCTTGATCCTGTCTTTTTAAAAGTCATTTTAACCATATTAGGAACCAGCTCCAGATCTGTGAGCACAAGAAACCTGAATGCTGTCTGGCACCTGCTTCTGCATTCACTTGTGCCAGAGCTGTATTTGCAGAAGAGAGATGTTCATTTGAAGCTTGGCCCATAACTCCCTGGCTGTGGGAACATTTTCTCAGTTTGCCTAGTTAACATGTGACTCAGGTAGGTGCACATACAGATTTCACACAGATACTTCTTTCATGTACACACAAGTAGGTTCCTGCTTTGATAAACTGAATACATAAAGCATTTGCTGGCAAGCAGCTATGCATTCATTTCATTTCTAACTACCGTGATGTGTGGAAAAACCTGGAGAGTTTCAAACTAGGAAAAGAAAAACAATGTGTTTGTAATTTGGAAAACAAGCCATAATGCAACCTCCAGGTTATGAAGATCTTCAGGCATTCTTGACATCTTCATAACCCCACTAGTGCCAATGAGCAATGACTGCTGAATGTTGACTTTAAAGCCAACAGGCTCCCTCAACATTGAGGAAGGGTGGATTGCTTATGAGGATTAGGTGGGCTGCCTGCCCTCCACCAGCAGTGCCTTTTGGAAGGTGTGATCCTGGCCGAGTGGGAGGTTCCCCTGCTGTACAGCAGAGACATCTGCATCAGGGTTGGAGCTTGCCCTGCTGCATCCCATCCTGCATAGACACAGGAGGGGCTGCCATGGCGGAATGAGGAGTTCAGGCATGTTCTGCAGAAAGGAACTTTAACTTGGCTGCTGAACTGTGTTTGGGATCACTGGAGGAACTGGACTCCCTTCCAGCTCTGTCATTTCTTGTCGGATTTCCAGCACTGGCCTTCTGACACTGGACATCCTTCCTATCTAGATCCATCTGCTGAGCTGGTCGGTGTCAGGGTAACAAGATGGGGACATCATTATCCAGACCTAATTTCATCCAACCTCCATCACCTGAAACACGTTCAAGGATCAGAACCCTGTTGTTTCCAATTTAAAGACATTTTGGCTGAGCTGGCTTTGAGCTATTGTTGCAGCACTGATAATACAAAAAGGACAAAACTCAAGAACAGGCAATGTCCTCACCTGTCTCCAGTAGCCTCTCTATTAAAGCTGAGCCCAAGAACATTCTCAGTACCACACTCACAACCTTTTCTGCACAGTTTTCCTTGTATTTTTGTTCTTGCATGCATGCACAGACCCCAAACCCCTTACCTTGCTTGAACACCTCAGACATCGCTGTTGCACTTTATGACCTGGACATGCTTTGGTGCTTCTTGTTTTGGGAGGCCATTTCTGTGTTTTTCAATGCACTTCTTCCAGGTCGCTGAATTGCTTCTTCCATTTAGCCCCTTGACTTTAGGTGAGCTCACAGACCCCCTTCAGGTCAACAGCAGCTATTAGCATTATCTTGCCTAACAATTTGCTTATAGGATGAGAAGAGGCACTAATCTAGTACAGGCTTTTACACACTGCTAAACTAGAATTGTCAAAAGATGATTATTTGGCTTGTTTGAAAGGCTCCGCTTTTCACAGCAGACCCTTTCAGAAGGACAACTGATGGAGATAGACTTTTGCTAAGCTTTGTCTGTGATGAAAGCATTTCTAGTGACTAGAGATGGGAGCTTGGAAGTACTGAGTACTTTGCCCATCCCACCACACATCCTGGTTTCCTTGCAAAGAGTCACAAGGAACACTGCAATTGCAGTGTGGGTATTTACAGATGATATCAGGAACATCATTGTCAGAAGCTTGTAGCTGAAATTAGGCATTTGCACTCTGCTGTGCCTTGGAAAGCATTAGGGACCAGCAGTTAACTTTGGAGTAATAGCTGCACACCCAGTTAAACATCTGTTTTTATCTTGTGTTTCTGCTCCTGCTGCATGAACCTGAATTTCAGAAACTACCCCTGCAAGTGTGGTTGGCAGACCTGAGGCAGGGTGGGGGACAGTAATGTTGGCAGGGATACCAGCAGAGTAGTCTCCAGGCATCTTTTCTTTCTCACCTTAGTTCAGCAGCCAGAAGTTGCTCTTGAGGTTCACAAAGACTCAGGATACACAAACACAATTGCAAGCCTGCAGTCCTAGGACAGGGAACCACAGACATCAGGTGTCAATTGCACTGTCTCCAGGACAGGAGATGATCTGGGACACTGTTGCTTTGGACCTGTGCCTTATTTACTCTTACACTATCTTCTTACTTTTATTTTCGAGCTTAAAACATCACCTCTCTTTTCTTACAGCTCCAAGGTGGGCAGGAAAGAGGAAGAAACAAAGACTGTTACCAAGTCTTTTTTGTACCAGGGACCCACATATCAGATGCTGGCCCTAGGAAACTTTATTATTTACTTCTGCTGGAATGGGAAAGGAAAAGAGCTGGAACAAGCACAGACCTCGGATACATGCAGTGCAATTGTCTACACAAGGCAAATCCATGGGAACCCCACTGAAGAACCAGTCACACTCAGCAAACATTGCCCAAATGCTTAGCATGTGGAAGAAGTGTGAAGCATTAACATATGCTTTCTTTTCTCTACTACCTTTTCACAACAGGACAAAAAACATCTGAATATATTTTCCTTGTAAATTTTCTGAAACTACGTAAAAAAGATACACTTCCATTAGCAGCAGCATTGATCCTTTACTAATTCATAAGGAAGAAACATGAATAATTGGTAAGAGCTGATCCCTTGGTGTCTGATTTTATAACTTGGCCTGGTCACTTGGGTTTGGAGCTACACAGGAATGGGAGTGCTATGACAACTGACACTGTAACATCCAATTTTTTCAAGCCTGTCCTTTCTCTTCCATCCTTCTCTCACTTACCTGAAGCTGCTGGAACTGAAAAAGCACATTCATTAACTACATTTGGCACCTGGGAATGGGACCTAAACAAAACCACCAACCCAAACATCCAGAAAGTTGTACATGAGCTACCTAAATCAGCTAGTGGGGAATTAGCTGGAGTAAAAGGTGTGTTGCAGTTTACTCCTGTCTAGGGATTAGGTGCCTTGTTCAGGTTTAACGGGACATGCTTCTTTTCAATTTGGATTCACAGCCCTGAAAACTAATTATAGCTTTTCACTTTGCATTAATTAACATGAGAAATGAAGAGACCTCTCTTCAGTTTGTTTTTTCTCCACCCACCCGTTATCCTTGAATAACCCATTGCCTGTGGATTCCTGCTCTCCTTGGGTGCAGGGTTGCATTCCTACTGGGAGGAGGGACCTGCATGCAGCCTGGGTGAAGCTGCAGATGAAGGAGGGTTGAGGCCTCCTTCTGCTGTCCTTTGGAGGGAAGGGAATGTCTTTTGTGTAGCCCAGTGCAAGCAGGATGGTCTGAGAGACTCTACTAAAACAAGGCAAGCTTGTTGGGGGACAATCCCGCATGCAGGTCCAAACCCATGCTGAGGAGGTGAGTCCTAAATTGCCCAGCTGACATTAATCTGCGGCACATGTGTGCACCTGGAAGCAAAATCCTGGTTCAGAAATTAATGGCATCACTTCACAGAGGAGAAAGATGCCACATTTAGGGACCCATATGACTCACAAGGCCAAAATGATTGGGGCTAACAACTTCACTGGCTATCCCAACATCCCTAAAATGTCACTCTTACATACACAAAATGGTCTGGAACTGCTGGAGTTTTCATTTCAGTTCACAAAGGAGCCAGAGCTGATCGTCAAGGAGCAGAAACAAATGCAATCCAGGAGGTTCTTAATGTCTGTACAGTCACTTTGCTGTGAGGCAGCACCTTCAGTTCTGCTGGGGACATTCCAGAGGCAGTGTCAAAGCTTTGTCCTCTCTGGTGGCCTGAGCTGGATCTTCGAGCCCCTTGTCAGGCACCTGTTGTTTCCTAAAAGGGAGGGGAGCATGGGAAAAAGTGCCAAATGAGAAATGTGGACTCCACTGGCCTTTAAAACTTGTAATCAAAGGGCATAGAAAACAGTTTCAAAATGTGCAAAAGTATCTGTCACAAGCACTTAACACCTCCATCCTACAAAGCCGTGAAACAACTTGGATTCTGCTTCCATATAGTTGAAATCGAGCTACCTTTCGGCTACCTATTAGTTTTATTTCACTTCATACAAAAAAAATTCCTGGGAAAACACCACCAAGAGTTGGGTTTTCCTTATGGCTTCCCGCAGCCCCTCGCTACGCCCCGCAGCAGACGGCAGCCGCCGGCGCTGACACCGCCGCTCCGGCTCCGGCTCCGTCCCTTCGGCGCCGGTGCCCTCGCACCGCCGGCTCGGGCAGGGGCGTCCCGCGGCGGGAGGGGCGGGACACCCTCGCCGGCGCTCACACACACCCCGCGGGCGGTGCCGCCAGGTGCGCCCGCCCCGGCGCGGCCCCGGGGGGGCGGCCGCGGCTCCTCGCCCCACCCCGCCGCGCTGGGAGCTCGCCGCCCCCCGGCTGAAGTCCGGGGCCGCGGTGCCGAGCCGTGCCGTGCCGTGCCGTGCCGAGCCGGGGGTGCCGTCACTCGGCGCTTCCAGCATGCTCCTAAG